>JBBPCY010000136.1:5637961-5658391 GCA_037974405.1 Brachyalestes nurse
AGGGGACGTTGATTTGTGCTTAGGGAGGAAATACACACACACACGCGCTATATATATATATATATATATATATAATATAGGAACAAAACCTTTTTACTTAAAAAGTATTTAAAATGAAATTACTAGTTTTTTAATTCCCATCTGCTTTTTACACTATATCAAAATTTTAAGATGAATAGTGGACCAAAAACATCTTGTTACATTGACTGTCACTGAAAATACTTAGATAAGCCTGCATTATATATGTAAAAGAGAACCGTACAGCTGTGCTGTGATTTTTGTTTTATTTGCTAAATATGGTTTACATTTTAAGCAATTTTTGAGTATTACTGATGAATTATTGGTGGTTACATAATTAGGTCCTGTGTAGATGTTGTGTTGACACCTGCAGCTGTGTGAGCCAAACCTGTTAGTTTTCTTGCTCAGCTTTGAGCGTTTGGATTCCCGACGTGTGGAAATTTGACGACGCTCGGCCCGAACACGTCTTGGCTGCTTTCTGCAGTCTGAACTTTCTCAAAGTTTGTTAGTCTTTTAGCCTTCTGTATTCAAGCTCATGTTTTGTAATCTGTTTTGTCATCACATGACATACTAACTGTCAAACAGGCACCTGGCATAATGAGGTTGGTGCTAGGGAGGTGTGGGGGTTGATGGCAGGGCTTGTTTTTGTTTTGTTTTTTTTTTCCCTTTACTTTTGCAAAACTGTAATTCTGATCTGGCTTGTGTGTATTTTACTGTCGAGTTGAGAACACAAAGCCAGTTACAATCTCTTCTAAGAACCGCAGAAAATCGCCCAATGAATCAACACCCCTTCCTCCCTCCCACCCCATTCACGAGCCTCTTTCTAACGATTGTGCAATATTCTTCCATCTGTGTATATCAAATCTTTGAAAGGCCGTTGAGTTCACGGATCACGTTCAGTCTCCTCCATTTCCTGCGCCTTTTGTGCGGAGCAGAGCGTTATCAATGAGACGGACGAATGCGGAGCAGCGAGCGGTGGCGCAGGAGGCCATTTTCCCCCCTCATCCCCTCTTTCCACAGCACACGCTGCTCGTATGTTACATAAGATGATTCCTATGGCTGCATAAGCCCCTCAAAGAGAACAACAGGGAGGGAGGGAGGCGGAGAGAACCAACATGGATGGAAACACAGATCAGGGCTTTTTCTCCCCATTTCCAACACGTTTGCCTCACATTGGAGGGAAAGAAACGCAGGATTTTCCAGCATTATCATTCTGCCACAGTAACGCACACACACAGATTGGGCCAGCAACATTAGTTTGACAGTCCATGGAGATGAGGCTCTTTGATATGCAGGACATTTTTTTAACCTCCCGCATAATCTGAAAGGTATGTCTGGACAATTTCACGTTTCTCCACGATGCAAATATCTGCACAAAAATATACCAGAGACTTTAAATATGTGAGCGGCCCATAAGCCCCTCCATAATGCAAGCCCGAAAGCCCTGCCACAGATGTCATGTTACAAAACACGGGCTCCGATTTCTGCGCCCGTCTTTTGTGGCATATGCGCTGCGAGGGCTCGTTCCTGCCAGACTCTCCTGTGATGAAATGGCGGGAGTGGTTAGTGTGTGTGTGTGCGCATGCATGTGTGTGTGTTTTGCACTGAAGGTACATCTGAAATGTGTGGGCTTTCCCGCCCTCTGTGATTATATAACATATACCAGCCGTGGCCAGCAGCCTCATTTAAAACAGATTTTCTGTTTCTGTGCAGCGGGAGAGGGGTAGTCGAGCAAACAGGATGAATTTTTTTTGTGTTTAACAAGAACGCAGCCTGTGTTTCGTTTCTTTTTTTGAGTATCCGTGACTTAAGATCCCCCGAGCTCACATTTCACTGCAATCTCTTAATAAAACCCACATAGAACTAGTTGGTGTTGATGAGATTGAAAATCATGCTGTTTACCCAGTATATTATAGTTTCAAGGGTAAATGGTGATGCTTTTGTAAATGAATGATTTAATAAAGTTAAGGGCTTCTGCTGATGAAATGTGTTTTTCACAGGTTTGAGACTCCCAGTTCCCAGTCTTAGCCTTGCTCTCGCCAGAAAACAATCACTGTACCTGGATGCTTCTGTTAATTATTGCATTAATAAAGTTGATGATTCCTCCTAAGTGCTGGTGCACCACCATAATAGAATCTCACAGACCTAATATTAGGTAGCTTGTTTTTATGTTCCATTCAGTTTTCTATACTTGAAATTACATGTAAGTGAAACTTACACAACATTGCACAGACTGCATTACCAGAAAGGTATACATTTAGATATTTTACATTTTTTGTTACTGATTCTTCTAAACAAACTCGTTTAAAACAATCAGTATCACCTGTAACTTAAAATGATAGACTTCAAATTATTTTTTTAACAGTTCTGTATGGAGCAGTGTTCATAGGACTACATGACACTTAAGTGTTTTATGACAATAGACATAATTCTCTATAACTATGTACGAAGGTTTATTCCAATTCCAACTTCATCTGTCATATACCCGAATGGGCTAAGGGGCATTTTATAAATGTTCTTTCAAAGAACTAATCAAATACTTGTTTAAAAAGATCATATAACCACCATTTTAAGCTGTCATTACTGCAGGAAATATCCAGTAGACATTGTATTAATAATCTCTGCTCACACGCTGTATGTTGCCAAGAATGATGTTGCATCTGAATGTAAATCCAGATTGAAAGAGTGCAATGTTCATTACTTAGAATTTTTTTTTTTTTGAACAAAATGATCTTTTTGAATGATTTTAGTCAGGGTTTTAGTTAGTGCTGGAAAAATGATGGCAGCTGTTTTTCCCTTTTCATCCGCTGCCAGGATCTGAGCTCCTTGTTTTGGTGCAACCTTCACCAGACTAATATTACTCATATTACTCCTATGAATCACTGTCCTACATATTTAAGATGATTCATCAAACTTGTTGCTCCTTCTTAACAACCTTTTGTTGTACATTTTGCACTGAGCAGTTTTCTTGTCCTCTGATAATTTGAGGTTCTCCCACTCATGTAATTTCATGTATCGCTGTTCTTTTAGACGGTTTTACAGTTTACCATATCATAACAATCGCTTTTGAGACTCCGAGTTCCCAGTCTTAGCCTCGCCCTCACCAGATAACAATCACTGTGCATACATATTTGAGATCTTTCACCACCTGTCATGCCAGTATCTTATTTTACTTGTCACCCAGTGTTTTAAAGTGTACCCGGGTGTTATTTCAGACATCTCTGCTGTTTTAGCTGTAATGACTGTGTAAAAAGCAGTACATGCTTTCTAAACTAAACCTACCTGTCATTTATTTTTCAACATTTTACCTTATTATAGCAATCTGTCCTTTTAAAGTCCTTTGCTGATTAAATACATTTTAATTTAGGCTACAAATTTTGGTTTTTAAAAAAAAGACGTCTGAACACTAAACAGTGAATTCCTTTGTCGAAATTCTTGAGTATTCAGGTTATTCAGGGCAGCCATTCAACTGTTACTTGTTGGAATAGGCCTTTATTAAAGGCTCATTTTGGCATTCTTTGAACTTTTGAATGCTGTATGTCTGAAGTTTTTTTGTATATTGCTTAAACAAAAAAAATCCTATTGTTACAGACAAGATATACTGTTACAGACAAGATATCGACCAGTACTACATACCATCGCTAAATGCATTCTTAAACTGTATAGACCTCTGTATTGAAAGGTTACACACTCTAAAATCAGTTTGGCCATGGTCTGTTGGACTGGTGATAACTTTAAGAGGGATCCTTGTAAACCACTGACTTAATCTCATTATTCATTTACTTCTAATGTAATTTTATATGATATAATTAGCATTTAGACCACTAGAGCCTGCTTGCGTGCAGCAGTTCTTACAGAAGGAGTTTATATCTTCTTTTTTGTGTTTTGCCTGTTTTGCTGTGGGTCTAACAGGTCAGACGAACAGCTTCTTGAGTCGAAAGCCAGGAGGCCAAACCATCTAAGAACTCAACTGTTGCCTTCAAGCTGAGGATACCCAGCAGCAAAGCAGTACTTTCCCATGCTGCCCTGTAAATGCCGGAGGACAATAGAACTGTTGCCAAGGTAGTACTGTTGTACCAGTGATCTGTTCTCGTACAGCTCCTGAATGCTGAGCGTGTTTTTTTTTTTTGTTTTTTTTTACACCCATCAGAACGAAATGTCTGACTGAGGGTGAGCTGTTGTGTGTTACAACTGTGAATGTCCTGGTTATAATAATTCCATAATTTATAGGTTTTAGGTGTTGAATATACAAAAATAAAAATAGGAGGGACTGCATTGAATCATTATTGTGACAAATTCCATCACAATATGCATTTTTATGCATATCACTGATTTTGGCAGTACTTCTAGAACACTGATCAACTGCATGTTCATTACAAAGAGATCCTGTAACATTTTATTGATTGGATTTAGTGATGCTAAATAAACAAAGGCAGCAGACTAAAAATAAAACCTTCATGGTGGTAATAAATGAGAATTCTAATTTGTTACACCCTTAGTATTAACAAAACTCCTTAAAGCTGCCTGTTCATACAGTGCTGTTGTGTACTGGATATTTTTTAAAGCGCTGTAATGTATAAAATTGCAGTGAAATATAAAACATTTTAAAGGGTGATATTGAAGATACTAGCAGATATTAAAAGCCTGTAAAATACCTTTCAGGTGATGGTATTTTTTTGTCACATCGCTTACCCCTAGACTGTATTATGATGCTACATTTTTGTCATATTTCCTTCACCTCCACACAGGATACACCTTTCTTTGATGTGACTGTTTCTGTGTTCTGAGGTGGTTATGGTTGAATTCCTTTTTTTATTAGCCGTTAAAAGTAAATTATCTTGACTATACCAAAACTTTACACGTCCGGCAGTGTAATTTTATATCAGAAGGGTAAACCTCTTAACTTTAATGTATGTTCATTTAATCATGATTTTCTTTTTCATGTCATTTTGGACCATTTCTATTGGACCATTCGTGATGAAATTATCACACAATGCAGTGGGTAACAGATGTATTCAAAAGGTTTAATGAAATGAAATCAGCTTAACAAAAGGAGTTATATTTTAACATGAGAGCAAGAAAATGCAAATGGGTGAGATTTGAAAATGGCATCATGACAATTTCACCATAAACAGAAAAAAAAACAAAACAAATTGTACCTTGATCTCAAATACGAGTTAAGGGCACCAAGGTCTTGTTTTCGTGAATGCAAGACTGACCCGCGTGTACTGCGCAGCCCCCAGGGGCCGGTCCACAGCTTACTCTCATCAGCACTGTTGGTAAAACACTGAAAACAGGGCTACTTCTGGCCGCTAGTTCACCTGCCCGGTTCTGATGAACTTCTGCCTGGCCGAGTCGCACTCCAACACCAGCTATGTGCATAATGATGAGACGCTACAGCTGCTCTCATTGGCTGGCTTGTGTTCCTAGGCTGTGGAGCAGCTATTCTCTAAAGCCACAGGATTGTCTTGCTCACTGGAATGAATCTGATGGAATATTTGGAGGGAGAAGAAAGTGCCAAGCAGAGGAGTCTTTGCTGAGGAATATTAATGAAACTTATGAGAAATGTGTGTCTGCAGGCAGTTGTCCAAGTATTTTCTAGACAGAAGAATATAAAACATAAAAACAGAATCGACACATGCGTCGATCTGAAGGCAGCAATTCAACTGCGTGAAATTTGGAAGAGTAATTTAGACATTTCGCATATAAAAACCAGTCTGTATTCCGCTGCCCTGTGAATGTTCCTCCAGTGACCTTGTGTATTGAGTGGGTTTTTTTTTTTTTTAAATACCTGAATCATACGCAGACAATCCAGATGAATCACAGTGACATTGGAGGCTGAATAATTTCTTAAAGAATCATAATTCAAATTCAAATTGCGAGATCAGAGATTTACAGTTTGTTTTAAACCAACATCGAAAACCATAAAAGTGTCCACAGCTGTGCCGTTGAGATCTGGTCGTGTGTGTGTTGGGTTTGTTTGAGTTAGAAAGTGACACGTTACATAAAGCGGTCATATTCATACATGAACCTGCTGTTTGTTGACTCTAGCACTGACCTCTAATGATTTTTGTCTTGCTTGTGGATCGCAGGCGAACGTCCAAGCTCGAGGTGGCCTCTCAGGACCAGGGCGGGATCTGTGTGGTCATAGACCTGGACAAGATGCCTGCACACAGTTTGTTGAAGGTATTGTCCCATGGTCTTAACTCGGTGCGGTTCCATTCATTCAAAAGCTGCTCCAACATATTACAGATCCTTGCTAAGTAGATCCTTCATCTTGGCAGGTTTCATATGTAAGACTCCAGCCTTATAATTGGAAACTAATTATTCTTTTTAGTCGAGTTTTAGTGAACGACGCTTTAAGCTGAAAAAGGTTTGTGTGTTAAAACTCACTTTGAAAAATACTGGACACATTGCATGTAGCTGGACAAAAACAGTCAAAAGGCAACTGAAAGAAATATAAATATAAGAGATATAAAATAAATGAAAGAACAGGCTGATATGCAGAATACAAAGGTTAAAAGTAATGTTGCCAACAATGTTTTTGTGTTACATCCAGTTTTGTAAAGCATTTCTTACACACAGTATTGGGCACAATGTGAGCTGTTTATCTGGGTAGTACTCAATACAATCAATACAAATGTGATTTTAATTGTATTAGGAATGTTGTCATTTCCAAACCTCTGTCCTATGAAGTATTTACAGTTTCTATCCAGTACCTGCTTCTATCCAGTAACTGATCAGTCCTTCATTAAACTGAGTCAGTTGCTGCTGAGTGCAGTGAGATATCAGGAACCAGATCTATGTTCTTCTAACCAATGTTTCTCAAACCAAAATGTTAATTACTTTTTTTATGCTGGTACTCTTCACAGTATCTCTTCTTTTTGTTTGTGTATGTTCTATACATGATATAGTGTTTTTGTTTATTTATTTGGTGTATTTATGTTTTTGTCTATTTGTTTTGTTTATTTGCTTTGTGCATTTTGTTTGTGTTTTGTTTATTTGTGTTCTATATATTATGCAGTGCTTTTGTTGGCACAAACACACTGCTGAGATGAATAGATCTAAACCGTTCTCATCCCATGAGGTTACTTTCTAACTTAAAAAACACACATATGAGTGTTTGCATGGAACATGGGTTACTGTGTGGTTATTAATTAATTTACCTTGCCTTGTCCTTAGGCAGTGCGGTTTTCTTTATAAATGTGAAAACTGTGGGGCCCCACAAACCAGGTGAGACTTCATAAGCAAAGTGTGTTTATTTATGTGAGAACTGAAAGGCTGGTAATCCCCTGTTAGTGGGCTGGTGTTTTTATTAGCTTTACGCAGTGAACACAAATGGGATGTGCCTGAGGACAGAGGGAGGCTGTTCTTCTGAAGTCAAGAGTGGGCAGAGTGCGTCCTCTGCTGGACAAGAAGGGGAACTGTTGGGAACTGATATAGACTACATGGACAAAAGTATTGGGTCATACCTTTAAATTATTGCGAGCCAGGCCTTCTCGTCCAACATCAGTGCCTGACCTGATAAATGCTTTACAAAATGAATGGGCACAAATTTCTCACAGAAATTCCAAAATCTTGTGGAAAGCCTTCCAAGAAGAGTGGAAGCTGTTGAAGCAGTAATGGGGAACCAATTCCATGTTAAAGTCTATGGATTTGAATGCAGTGTCATTGAAGTCCCTGTTGCTGGTCAGGTGTCCCAATACTTTTGTTCATGCAGTGCACAAACAATGGTCTGTGTGTCTGTGTGAAGACATTAGGTAGTCCTGTAATGTTTCTTGTTTTCAGTAAATGTCTGTTTGTTCATCTTCTTTCAGGAATTGAACACCTTGTTTATGTATTTATGATCATATCTTGTATGTGCTTTCCTGGAATCCCTCCAGAAAGCCTGTGTTTGGCCTCTGCCTGGTTCAAGTAATCCAGGATAGGTTGGTTCTAACTAGTACGGCCTATTCTTGATTACTTGTTTCAGGAGGAAGCTTCTAGCAGCAAAAGCCCTGTTGTCCTCTACTCTGATGGCCTATAACTGGAGGGAAGATAACACTAGTTTATCATTGTTATTAAATCAAGATATTTATTAGCCTCACTGAAGAAGGGATGATGGAGAACCACTGGACTAAAGCTGTATATGTGCTTTAAATGTACATTCTTTCCATTTTTTTACTGTGAAAATGTTATTTTTAAAGACTGGTTGTCATTTCCACACATCTTTGTTGCATTATATTTGATGCTGTACTGTAAGAAAAACATGAAACGAGTCCAAGGAGGTTTTTAAAACTAGTTTTCATTTCATTTTTACACCTGGTCAAAACTTCTATTTGCAGATATATCCATCATTTTGACTGTAATTCTGGTACATAGAAATAAATGAGTAAATACCATGGTTGCAATAGAAAGACAGATTACTTGACTAGTCAATCTAGATTATTTTCATTTTAATTATTTATTTTATTATAATTATTTTATAGTTTGACTTGCAAACTTGCAAAAAATGGCTTGTAAAAACATTTTACTACTGAAAAATATAGCAATCTTTGTTTTTCTGGCCTGAAAGGAGAATAAGTGGCTGAGTTCTTAGATAAGATGACAGACTGAATGAATGTAGGGCAAGTATTCAAGTAGTCATTCTGTGATCTCGCAAGCATGTGAATTTATAGCCTTTATTTCAAATCTGCAGCAAGAAGGTTGGTTTTGTCAAAAGAACAGATTCTAAACTGTTCGTACGTAGACGAGGAGACATTTTATGATTATTTGAAGCAGAATAAAGGAACCGTCATTCATCATAGCGTTAAAAGTCATAAACGCAGACTCAAACCTGTTGTTACTGCAAATAAATTAAAAGTAACTGCAATTACTCTGTGCATTTAATGTTATTACATTGAAATAGCGTTTTAAAAGGGCAGCATGGTTAACTTAACATAGAAATCAGAAATATCTCCACTTTAAAATCTAAACCTCTGAATGCAGGGCAACTAATAGGTGTTTCTGTGTCTTTCTCAAGGTGCTGCTTTAAAGAAGAGCACCTTCTCAGCCAGGAGCTCCACTAAACCTTGAACCTGGAGAACCTTCCTGCATCTTCCAGCCTGGGCACACTGTGTGTAATCCTATCATCTGTTCCTGCCTCTGTTTCAGGTACTTCACAGTTTTATAGTGACCCTGGTGTCATCTGTTTATGTAGAATACAGTCATAATTGTTGGTGTGTCAAGTAAACTAATATAACATGACTTAGAACTGTTTAACAGAACATGATCTTTAGGTTTGACAAAAATTACATTTACACATTTTTCCCTGTACCTAGATTATTACTATTTGTATAATAGTAATAATACCACCCCTGTATTCAGTGAAAATGAACAAAAATACACAAAACAGTAAAAGCAGCAGTATTTGTCAATATTTTTGTCCATTTCAGTGCAAAATTAACCAATTAAACTTCAGACAGTTGATTGATCATCTGGCTAAATTTTTACCAAACTATCACTTTAATCAAATATTCTCTCGGCTTTGGTCCTCATGAGTAAGAGAATCTTTATTTTTGTGTTCCTGACAGATGTCAGTGCCTTTGTTGGATGACGATGCTGAACTGGGCAGATGATTCTACAGTAGAAGAAAGACAGTCTTCCTCAATCTGAGATGTGGCCTCTGTACTGAGTGCTTGTCTCAAACAACAACATTCAAACATGCACTTACACACCAATGCATATGGCATTACACATATACACACACCTACACCTGTCAGAAATGTTCTAAGTTTTAAAATGCTGACATCAAACCTGTGAAAAAATCCACATAGAGTATTGTGGTGACTAAAGCTATCTTCTGGGGGTTGTTTTTTTCCTCAAAGATTTTTCTTTGCCTTCACATATTCATAGTATTTACTGAGCTTAATGAGGAGCCCCCAGAATGCTTTCTAGAAGGCATTTCAAAAATGGTTTTTGAATTTAATTCATACATAGGCTTCAACATCATTTTTATGTTTTAGAGACAAACGCCAAGCATTTCAAAATATTTTTGACATGAAGCAAAACATTCATTCAGTTAGATTCGTCCAAACCTCTGATTGGTGCTGTTTGGAGTGTATCAGCATACTCAGGCCAAGTTGAATCAATTGATGTTCACAGTTGAGTATTCTCACAATATTGTGGACAACATTTGAATGCAGAAAATGAGCATAATCATGTTGTTACACAGTGACACTGGAGCTGGGAGGCAGGAATGCCTGTAAGAACCAGAACAGGCTGGAGGGCTTTAGAAAAATAGATCTTATAATTAATAGAGTGTCCATTCTCCACAGTGTACATCCTCACAGTTCTGCATTGCAACATCACAATATCATGATGCACTGTTACACCCCAGGCACTCGCACGAATGAGAATTTAGAAGTTATTTATGCTCACCTTTACACAGCATCAAGTCTCTCTCTCTCTCTCTTTATATATATATATACACTACCAGTCAAAAGGTTGGACACACTTCCTCATTCAACGATTTTCTTTAGTTTTTATTATTGGCTACATTGTAGATTAATATTGAAAACATCACCTATTGCTCTGATGACAGCTTTGCACACACTTTTTCGATCAGATGCTAATTAACAGGTGTTCTTCATCAAGAGTTCATTAGTGGAATTTCTTCTTACTGTGTTTGGGATCATCAGTTGTGATTGTGGGGTTGGTACACAGTTAATAATCCTATGCGACTACAATTCCACCCCACATAGCATGGACCACTTAACTGAGTAAAAAGAAACAGTCCATCATTACCGTATTACAGAACATATTCTGGTTCATTTAACTCTTTTTTTTGTTTACTGCATAATTCCATGAGTTTCTTCATCATTTTGTTTGTTTTCAGTATTAATCTACAATGTAGAACATAATAAAAATGAAACATTGAGTGAGATGGTGTGTCCAGACTTTTGACTGGTAGTGTGTATATACATTTTGTTCTGTTTGAACAAAAGCTTGTTTTTATTGGTTTATTCATTATATTTTGCAACAATGTAAAGGTCAGTTGGTGTGTAACAGTGACGATATGTTTACATGTGAGTGTGTAATGTATACACACATTACAGTCATTCATTGCACTAATAGGCCTCAGACCTATAATGATGTGCCATAACTTTTCCACATTTAACATATTGTCACTGTCACAACAAAACCTCCAATCTCCAAAAACATAACTTTACTGGAAAAGGAAAAGATGTTTTAAAGTAACATTTTGCCACTGGTATTTTCAAAATATGGTTTTGTTCCAACAGTGTACACTGAAGGATGTGTTACAGATTTTTCTCAATATTTATGCACACCAGATGAGAATGAATAATATGCTTGTATCCCATGAGGATCTGTAACATACATCTACCTCATGAATGCCAAAATAATCCCTATGGATTTATGATGTTGGACTTTTGATCTTGCCGTTGACATTGAATGTAACTAACATAAGCATATTGTCTCTTTTGCATTCTTTCCCTGTGTATAACAAACTTGAATAAATTGCTTTGTTGAAGGACCAAATACAGCAAGTGCTGTTGTAACATGGCTTGTACTGGAGTGTGTGTTGTATTCCTGAGTAGTTGGATAAGGCTACAAAACACTACTTCATGCCATTGCATTATCAACTGTGTCGTTAGCATTTGCCTATTTATCAGTGTGTGGTATTTTCACATCTAAACAGCATTTACAACTGCTCACAGCTTAAAGGTCCCATGACATGAAAATGTCACTTTGTGAGATTTTTTAACATTAATATGAGTTCCCCCGGCCTGATTATGGTCCTGCAGTGGCTAGAAATGGCTATATGTGAAAAGCGTGCTTTGATCATCCTGCTCCGCTGTTCAGAGAGAGACAGCTCAGATGGCCTGATCTGGAATTTAGCCCCATATGTCGTCATAAGGGGAAATGATCCCTCCTCTTTCTCGTTCTTTGCCCGCCCTGAGAATTTCGACCCTCCCCTAAAAAAATTTGCTCTACCCACAGTCATGGCTTGCAGACAAGGGAAACATGGCAGTTGCTCGGTGCTTAGATGTAAAAATGAGCACAAATGTATTTTATGTTCCTTCACGCAAGCCTCTGAAGAACCAGTGGGTTAATTTTATTTTTTCTGGAAATACGCTGACATGACTACCAATTTGAGGAGTCTTACAGTAAAGGAGCTATAGGCATTTATCTCAACTGCTTGGCTATCGAGGAAATCAAGGATTGCTATACACTGTAAACATTAGCGCATGGTACCGCAAGCTGGTCCCTCCCCCACCCTCCTCACCCTGCCTATCAGAAACGAACTGGCTGTAATTCTGCACCAAGGCTGAATTTTGGAAAGAGACTTCAGATACAGTATTAGGGACCACTAGGACCTATATAAAAGCACAACAAATCAGCATGTCACCTTTAAGAAAGGCCTATTTCTGTTGCATCTTTAGGTACCTTTAAGTCTAAGACTTGTTAGTTGCTCAGTTGAGAAGTAAACACTGCTTCTTGTGTAATGCCAAATTCGAGGAACTGAGTTTCAGTTCCCCTCTACAGCATTGTGATCATTTGACTCATTTTAACATGACAGTACTTGTGCAAAACATTGTGCACCCTGCTCAGATGATGTTCATCTGTTTTCTGTGCATAGTTTTATGAACAACAATATACTTGCTAAATGTAACATATTGGGGGGAATTAAACATAAAAGGTGGATTGTGCAAGAGTTCCGGCACATGCTGTATTTTATTTTAAACCCCAATATGCTAAACTCAGCAAATACATTATAATTGTGAATTTAAAGCCACAGAAATGTGTCCCCTTTGAGGAAAAAATGAACATATTTGACAAGAGGTAATCAACAAAACATGCAGACTAGAGTAACATAACTTTTGAATACAGCTGTGTGTAAGTAAACGGGAATGCCTATTGTGCGTCTGATGCTGACAGATGTTCAGTTGTGTACACACAGCTGGCGCAGTCTGCATAGAAAAGCATTGCCAATAGGATGCGATGCTCCTGAGCAGCTTCATGAGCCTAAGGTCACTATGTGCAATACCAAGTGTAGGCTAGAGGGGTATAAAGGCCACCGGGGTGCTAACCTTCAGTAAATAGTCTCTGGATCAAAAGAGCCACCACAAACTATAAAAAGATTTTTATTTAGTTGCATGAGTGATGGAAATTACTTAGAAAGATGATTATGAAACAAAAAAACAAAACAAATTTATGGCTTTTGCAGAGATGAGTGAAAAAACATCTGATAGCACCTTGATATAAAAAAAAAGTTTACAGATATATTAACAGCTTCGTCATAAATCCTTTTGTAAACATAGCAAACTAATATAAAATATTCCTGACAACAAAATAAAACATGGAAAGTAATGGTGACGTCTACAGGCAACTTAGAAATCTAACACAAGCAAACACATCAGTGACGGGAGGAGAATGCAGGGTGGCATGCTTGCGTGTGATGTTAAAGACATCTTTGAGGTTAACAGTCATTTTCACAAAAAAACAGGGCCTGGGGAGGATGGAAAAATAATATGCGAACTGTTTGCTGTGGGTTTGATTCAATAAAGTGGTAATTTGTTAATTAAAAACAAAACAAATGCTATAAAGTTACATGTCCCATTTGAGAATCCTTCACAATGTGGCGTGGTCATATTTTATAAGCAAGGATCTGAACTTTTAAGCACTAATTAAATTCTTAGCTCAACCTTAAATGGAGAGGCAGTCCTGGTTCTTCCAATTTTCAGCTCAACCTTGGAGAGGCAGTTACATAGTAGTGCCTGTAGGTGCCAGAAAATAACTGCTGCACCATTTAAGACAGAATGGAAAGTGTTGAAAGGAGCCTAACAGAAGTGACTTTGATTTTACAGCATTGTGCTAAGTGGGTCACTGCAATGTTTACAAAACATCTCAAGAACGTCCTTACTGGGCGGCCCCAAATCATGTCCTGTCCTCACACGGCGGTGTGTTGGAAAACGTGGGAACTGTGTTGATCATGTTGGTTTAAAGTGGAAAGGAACAACCATGTACAACATAGAATGAGGTCATCTTGCTGAGTCAGCTGGCCAGGAGAAAACTCACTAGAACAGAACATTAACTGCATGGAAAAGGGAATTTCACAAAGCTGGGTCTCACAGTTGGCTGGATAACTTAAGTCAGAGGGTCCAAAAAATGTCCCGATAGTAATGAGCTTCGGTCTTCGGAGAAACCTCACCACGTGAAATGTCCTCGAAGACACTGCTGAAAAGAAACTTAATGGAGACACACACACATACGTAGACAGCCAGGCACAGTAAATAGATTGACAAGGAACAAAGATAGTAACCATCGAGGTGTGGTCTTGTCTCACCACACTGTTGCAAAGAAAAAGAAATAAATAAATAGTAAAAATTCACCGTAAAACACTGTAGCTCTATCTCACATGGATAGTACTTTTTATTATTGCTACAAGTTGTTGCCACGTAACGTATAATGGAATCAATGGAAGTCGACGCAAACTGTACACAAATGCATGTCTTGCTTTGTATTTTTTTTTTACTTTTACATAAAATATGCATATTAAATTACAAAAAGAAAACCACATACATAAACACTTCACTTTGCATGTACTTTACACAACTATGTTATCGAAAGATGTGTACGTGTACGGACAACAGGAGAACATTCGGAGGAAAATGAACGGAAGACCTGGAATGGTTTTCGAACGTTGATGAAGGAACGGCGTGTCTACTTTGCTACTACTCAAAACGGAGAACGGTTGGTGTTTTCAGCGACAGAAAGAGGTGTGTAGAAATTCGGTGGGTCGACAGTGCCCACGGCAAAACATGTCCACTCACTGTGTTCTGTCCGAAGTGAATACTCGGATCGAAAGGTGAATTTTGTCTGCAAGAACAGTATTTCGTGGGAAAATTCTGGTGCCAAAAAGGGAGTGTCCAGTGAGTGTTTGCATAAAAAAAGACTACTGTCCATCATCACTAGCATCAGGGTGTAGAAAAAGTTGGTACCTGATGGTCAGTGCCCTGTCCTCTACTACCACCATTACAGCTCAGCCTTGACTGCCGCAGGAGGACAGGCTGTCGTAGAGGGAGTCGCTGAGGGACTCGGGGGTTTCTAGAACCTGGGGTTGGCTGGGCGAGAGAGCATCATCGGGCCTCTCTCTCACCAGTTCTAGCCCAGGATCTCTCGCTGCATCGGGGTTGACGGGACCGCGAGGCTTGCCTCGGCGTGCTTGGGCCACTTGGGAGAGGTTTCTGGGGTCACTGTTCCGACCGACTGCGGCTTCACTAGTCTTGGTGCGCTGTCAAGAAAGCATAAATCACACTGAATGTTTTAAATCGCTTTAATATGTAATCAAAGAGGCACAAAATGAATTTTCTATAACTGAAATCTTAAGCACAACTAATCCATGCACAAAGTGAAACATAAAAATGAACTTAAGTGGGTTGCATAGTTAAAAACATGCATGTTGCATTTTTTTATGTGAATGACAATCAAGGCTTGAAGTTTTCACAAAACCAATGTCACAATATATTATTTCTGACATCTGATAAGCTGAAACAGACAAAAAAGAACCATGACATGCACAGAATGATGTCAAGTGGAGCTCTTAGGTTTCCCTTACTTGTTAGGTACACCAACCTTATAGCTTCAGGGTGCAACCTCAGACACCAAACATGACTTGGCTGACTAATTGAGGTTCAGGACTATTTTTGTGCATTGTTGATTTAAACTTTCGTGTGGACTCACTGCCCTATACAGTTTCAGTGACCTGATCCAGCTCACTAGGTGTTAGGGCAGGGAATTCCTAAGACTGGAGCTGAAAAACACTGATCTATAGAATACCTTAAATGGCAATCCGTACATGGTTTATAAGGATTCTCTTCAATTTAAGTTTGCACATGATACAATATTGGCTTGGCCTTCTTAGCCTGGTCCTGGTCCAGGTGCGAGAAGAGAGACTCACCCTCCTGAATGAGCTCTTCTGGGTTACTGGTTCTAAGCCCTCACCTACTCCGAGATAAACATCGGATGACTCCGTCGATCCTTTAAGGTTGGGGAAAGTCCAGTTTTTTGTAGGGCCAGATCTCATCGGTGCTCCACAGACATCAGTGCCTTAAAGCAAAAAATGAACAAAAAAGGGGGAATTCCATTGTTTTTCTACCGAGTCAGAATTGTTGACAAGGGTGGTCATAGATCTTCAGAACGTTTAATACCTCTAAACGCCACATAACAGGAAGCTACTACATGAATTACATGTGGTTCTATAGTTATATTTATGGTGCAATATTATTCATTCTGGAAGGTTTACATCTCTTACCCACTTTACTGTTACACTGCTGCATTGACTACTTCCTGTACTGTCTCGGATTTACATACCAGTCACACTTCTGTCACGCTTCTGTACTGTCTATTGTATTGTTTGTTATCCCCTGCAGTTTGTTCATTGCCCCTGTCACCTGTGCAATTCAAATATACAATATAGCCCCCTTATAGGGGTAGTGAACACACTACAGCACAGCACAGAGTGTGAACAGTGTGAAAATCTTCCTCTGCATTTAACCCATTCACCAAGTGAAGCAGGGGGCTGCCACCAATGAGGGGCGCCCGGGGAGCAGTGTGTGGGGACGATACCTTGCTCAAGGGAACCTCAGTGACGACACTAGCAATCCAGGCATTCAAACCCACAACCTTCTGATTGCAGGGCCCTAACCACTAGGCCATCAGCTGTCCCAGTTTATAACCGGCCAGATAATTACTCCTGTTTGCATCCTCAGGTTGGAAATCCTCTGGGTTTTTTATATTTGCAGACTGCAAAAGCACAGTAACTTAGAATTAGATAGAAAATAGTCTACTTACTATTTATTTGTCATATTTGTCTTTGCTTGTTTTGAGTCCATCACAGGAACCTGATCAAAGTGGCTAAATGGGAACATGAAGCACAATGTGACAGTGAAGCCTTGTAGCCAAGAGCTCCAACACACCTGAGGGGTTATTTCAAAATGTTTTAATCTCTTAGATCCCGCAAGGCTATGTGACGTAGTTGGCTGTCCAAACAGTAGCGTAATTGGTCTTTGCTAACGCAGTGCTTCTTTCTTTTTGAAAGCTTTCCAGAACTTTCAAACTTGGACTTTTAATAACTTTTTCACTGGGGAAATCCACTTACCATGCCATATGTTTCTAATTGTGCGGAAACTGTTGTTCTGCTGATCATGAACTGAAACTTGCTTGCTCAAACAATTTCTGCAGCCCATAACTGCTCAACAACAAACAAAAAAGGACCAAGAGATAAATCAATGTGGACAAAAAGTCGAGAGCCTCCAATCTAAGAGAAAGTAGGTTCACACTGTAAATAATTCAGACGTGAAAGTTACGATAGTGTGCAGTGCATCTCTTTCATCAGTCTGTTCTGCTTCATTCTGGGTCCCTCGGGTCTCTCACGCTTTGAAATAAATAGAGACTTAGTCAGCCAAGGAGCTATTTATGCTCAAAATTGACTGGCTCCTTGCTGTGATTGACTGTTTAATTTGGAAGACAAACTTCTAATCAACCTTGATGTACTGTACAGCAAACAAAAGGAGACATGGTCTTTGTTTATTTCTCTTCATTTTGGAACACCTGCTTGACTGCAGAGCAGTAAGCACTGAAGTTATTGATTGTATAAGTCTGTTTGGATGCAAGATTTGCTTTGATAAACCCTCAGGTAGAACCGTCAAAGATTGACGTGAGCAATGAACATTGCTAACATCACCGATGCTCCTATCATTTTAGAGCAGTGCCTAACAGGAATGTATTGCCATGTGCTTTGTTTATCACCTCTGGCAAGGTTTTACATTCAATGTCCACTGATTTCCTACATCATCTGTTTTGACTGTTGTGACTTGAGTGGACACGCCAAAACCAGCTCTTAGATCAGATTAGTAAGTGAAATTAGCAACGTCCAAGACCATCACTGTCGTCACTGGGAAGAAACAGAGAGCTCTCCATTGGTTTCCCTATTGTCGCCCTTAATACTTTAATATATATATAGGCATCAATATACATACATACATCTGTATTTACGTGTATGATGGCTAGATCACTGGGTCAGAGCATCTCTAAAACACCAGAGATTGTAGGGTGTTACCAGTATTCAGTGGTTTATACCTACAAAACGTGGATAACCAGTTGGTTCATTGGC
This sequence comes from Brachyalestes nurse, assembly GCA_037974405.1. NCBI lineage: Eukaryota > Metazoa > Chordata > Actinopteri > Characiformes > Alestidae > Brachyalestes > Brachyalestes nurse. Next base: position 5,656,137 of record JBBPCY010000136.1, read on the forward strand.
ACCCAAAGTTCATAAAAAAAGTAATGGCTAGCCAGTCTGATCTGACACGACAGAAGAACTACACTGATGAATGTTAACATCACCTCATGCTGGCAAAATACCTCTGACCCTTCAAGGCATGGACACCATAAGACATTTAAAGGTGTGCTGTGATGTCTGGCACCAAGACATGAGCAACAGATCCTTTAAGTTCTGTCAACTAAGAAGTGGGGCCTTCATGGATCAGGCTAGTTTGACCAGCACATGCCACAAATGATCATTCAGATTAAAATCTGGAGGCCAGGTCAATATCTTGAATTCTTTGCTTTAGAGTCCATTGCTATTAGGGAATACTGTCGCCATGAAGGGGTGTTCTTGGTCTGCAACAATGTTTAGGTAGATGTCAAAATAATGTACGTACCACACCTTCACAGGTAGGGGGTGCCCTCTTGTGACTCAGTTACAGTACATGGACACAGTCATTCGCCACAGCAAGTGATACTTTTAAAAGTTTCTGCAAGACTTCCTGCTACCACAGTGAGGTCACGAAGAGAGACAAGGTGCATGCAGCCCTTTTTCAAGGAAAAGATCAAGGTCTTCAATCTGCACCCAGACCCCATGTGACAAGGGTATAATTCCACCAACCAAAATGTGTTTATTATTTTCAGCTAGAAAAGTATTTCGACTGTAAGCCATATAGTTGGTTTCAGGGTTTTGTGGAAGGCTGGACCTCCATGAAGGTGGAGATCACATTGAGCCCCGATTTGCATGCTTTGAACGTCACACTTCAGTAGAGCTCCTGAAGAACTTCAAACCCCACGAACTGCTCAGCCTCGTATGCGCCAATGAATAGACATTTGTCTTAAAGACAAATAAGACTGTGCATCTGGACAGTGTTGTGTTTTTAGTTAAAACCTAGAGTTATACTCATTATTCTGTCTTTAAAGCATGTAATCATCTGGCTGATTAGGTCTGCAATGAAATTTCAGCAGCCTGTATTGATCTATGTTTTCTCTTTTACATGCATGTGGATGCACAGGGTTATCTCTCTTTCTTTTTCTTTTACCTACTAACACACCCAGGTCTAGTTGGTGAGAGTCACTCTGGTAAATTCGCATATTCCTTATTTCTGTCTTTCTGTTTGTGAAGTGGGGTAAATTTAATAAGCTTGGCCAGTGTCCTCCCCAGAACACAAATGGCCTGGAGAGGTTTTAAATTCCAAAGATAAGTACAGAGCCGCATATCTGGAGGTTATAAATTCCACAGATACATGCAAATAAGTACATAACTCCCTTTCTTCCAAGCACCCCCCACTTGTACATGCATTCATACAAACACGCCACACATATACACATATGTGTGTACACACAGACACACACACTATCATAGTTTTGTCTACTTAATTACTCAACAACCATACAATGCTGTCCTGTTAAACGATTTTTTTTTTTGGTTCAATTAAAGCTGAAGTCAAAATATAGAAGTAATTAATACAACTATGAAATAATTGTGTTTTTAATATTAATTAAAATTCATTTCTAGGTGCAAATAATTTTATGAGACTGATTATTTAATGAGAATCATATCAGCAGCTCCTGCAGTAACATTCACATTAATGTGGAAATGAAATGAAAGCTGCAAGGCACTGTGTGTTCTTTTCTATCATAGCCAACATTATCTTTTTCACTAATTTGTGCTACAGTAGCAAAAGCACATCAGCAATGGGCACCTATGACCCTATCAACAATTTTTTCTTCCTTGGACCATCTTTGGTAGGTACTGCACCCTGGAAACTCCAACAAGACCTGCTGTTTCGGAGATGCTCTGACTCAGTCGTCTATCAGTCCATCACAATTTAGCCTTCGTCGAAGTCACTCAGATCCTTCCACTCACCCATTTTTGATGATTTCTACACATCAACATCGAGAATCGCCTGTTGAATTGATTGCTGGCTAATTTATCCTACCCCTCAAGAGGTGCCATAGTACTGACATAATCACTGATGTTCACTTCTCCTGTCAGTGATTTCAAAATATATGTGTAAATACACTATATTGTGTATAGTATTGTGACCCTGTTTTTCAGGGTTTGGACTAGGTCCCTTACTTCCAGTGAAGGGCAATCTTAATGCTTCAGTAGACCAAGACATTTTGCACAACGCCATGCTTCCAACTTTGTAGACCCAGTTTGGGGTAGAATCTTTTCTATTCCATCATGACTGTGTCCCAGTACACAAAGCAGCTCCATAAAGACATGGCTGGAGGAGTTCAGTGTGG
>JBBPCY010000136.1:5666340-5728146 GCA_037974405.1 Brachyalestes nurse
AAGCTCAGTCTCCTGTTCTCGCGCTCTGTTTAGGCGCGCTGCGTTGTGTTTGGTTCAAATAGCATACCGCGGGAAAAAAAATCTTACTGTAAGGCGATTTAGAAATTGCGCATATTCACATTTCCATTTCGATACGATTTCAATTAATTGCTCAGCCCTACTTCACACACACACACCATCATACACCTACACACCTTCACACACACCATCATACATCTACACACCTTTATCCACACCATCATACACACCATCATATATCCACACACCTTCACACACACTATCATACACACCACACACACACACACACACATCTTCACACACACCATAATACATCTACATTTCTTTACACACACCATCGTACATCTACACACATTCACACACACACACACACACACATTAGTGTTTATTAGTGTGATTTGATAATGATTTGAAATGAGCGTTTTTTTTAACTGAAGCACTTCACTTTAGATGATCATTTAATTCTACTCAAACAAAACAACTCCAAGACAAAATACACAGCTAACAACACAATATAACAGTGTGTGAGTACTGTATGTGTGTGCTATTTCTGGCTGGATCACATATCCTTCCGATATCTGATCCAGCAATATCTTTTAATATTGCCTCACAACCAATACCTGGCACTGGATCTGTGCCATCTCGATCTACAACGGTGCATTGCAAATTACTTCTAAAAATAAAGGGTCAGTGGAAGAAATTCATATGTATCATGCACCACCAGGCAAAAACCCCTCTCAAGTACTGATACAACGGGGTTTATCAAACCAACTGGAACTACATCGTGCCAGCAGTCATCCATTTAAAAAGCTGTGCAAACATTTCACATGTCCACAAACTATATATAGCAGCAAGCTGAAAAAACAGCCAGACCTGAGAGCCGTGAGGGTTTTTTTCTGTACTGGCAGAACTAAAAAGTTGTGGCTGTTTTGTATCTGTTCTTGACTTAGGGCCAAAAATGCCTTTCTTATATAGAACTGGAAAGCCATTGAGACACACCAGGTAATGAACCCAGAAAAACAGCTTATTGGATATAAGACTCTAAGGCCTAAGGCAAACAATGCATAATCTGCTTCTCACAGACTAAATGGCAAGTTTATATGACCACCATTGTGCCATGGACATTGCTGGAGGAGGTAAATCTACCAGCATTCCAGGTCGTTTTTCTTGTTTCGTTCAGACAAAAGCAACTTAAAAAAAAACACAACTCCTCTTCAATGCTTTAACTCACTGCCCTACACATCCATAAACCTTCTGTGTGCCTGTGGAACATGTGTGAGGATGGTGATTTTCCAAAACGGAAGTTAAACCCCCTGATACCAACAAATCTGAACACAAAAGACCCTGATCCTGGACACATTACTCATACAGGACCATGAATTTTAGAGTAAATTAGTTATGACGTAAAGTAAAAGAAGAGACTGTGACATCTGTAACTTTGGTAATCAGAGCTGGACAAATACATTTAAATATACATTTAAGTATACATTAGTTGGTTTCTGTTTCTATAAGCAGTCAGGCAATTTGTCTTTAATCCTTTAGACTCCATTACAAAACAGTCTGCTTGACATGTGTCAAAGCTTATTTATAATGTTTTATCATTCAGGTTATGATAGTACATACATATACATATATATATACATATATATATATATATATATATCCTACTAAAAAACAACTCGCCTTTTAAATTTTAAGACCAAAGCAAGATAAATAAAATATGTAAATGATATTCAAACATTCAAACAAAAACAAACAGTCAAATTCAGGTTATAGAGCTAAGACACAGACATAGCAAAACAGATTTCTATACAAATTTAGGGTAAAATACTGAAATAACTTGCAGAGTTGCACACCTACCAAATATGACCATAATTTCCGTTCCAACAAATGGTCCAAAAACTACTATTTTGATTGAACTACTACATACACGAAACAAACAAGCATAGTAAGTGTATGGTTACATTTAAAATGAAGCCTAAAAAGGGACAGAACATAATTGTGATGCTTCAAATCTGCATAGGATGAAGGTTTTTTATACTCTACAATTACTAACATCAGGATTTAAGCTACTTGTGGCAGGTCGTCCCGGATGCCTTCGGTCCATCTTTTACTTTGCATCCCTGGTGGGTGTCCCTGGGTTTAGACTGCACAAGAAGTCAAGACTTCCCCTCAGGAGATTACTGGAGACGCTGCGTGCAAGGCCGCCACTAGGCTTGCTCATCTTTCCTTTTCATCTCTGAATCACGGGCGGGCAATGAAAAATTAATGGATGAGTAAGTCAAATCCACCGAGGCAGCAGCTAAGAAGTATAATTTGAAGTCTTTGGGATAATCGTAGCAATGGAGAGAAGATTGCACATCCAGTGATTTGTGCAGTCCTTTTCAATCAGGAATTTCCCTGGTCTGCTAGGTATTTCCCAAGATAATGGTTAAAATGCTCCAAAAAGCATGAGCAATAACTCGCCTTTCACACAGAGGAGATCTGCTGACGCGGAGCTGTTTGACAAAGTACATGTATGCCTTGCCCAGTTTTCTAAACCTACCATGAGACTACAAGCGGACACATCACTCTGTCAGTTCCAGAGATCCTTATTAACCATCACAGCAATATAAAAGTCCATTCATTTTGATGTAGCAAAGTTCTGGCCACTGAAAATGTTGGTCCTAAATGATAGAACAAAAAAGGATTAAATCCGCCTTGTATGAAGATCTAGAGATTTTCAAATGGGAATTATAAAAAAAAAAGTTTGTTCCCTTTGCTCTGCTCATACATGCCCCAACAGTTTGTAGCAGATAAACAGTGAAAATGTCAGCAGCATGGACACTTCATGTTTTCTACAAGGAACATCAGGCGATTTGTTATCACTGTTCATTCTAAATACCAAGATCTGGGATAACGGCCAAGAACTTCCCCACTACAGGTTTAAAACACAACATCCCGCTCGATACGCAGAATACAGCGAGACTTCAGAAGCGCCAAGGAAAGTCCCTGCAAGCACGCTGAAGTCATCTCTAGCTACAGTTTTAGAAATGGAGAAAAAAATAATTCACAAATGCCAGAGCCTTAGAGCAAATGATGATATATATACACCTTATTGTGAGCTTTTCCCCGATTTCCCTTCCGTAATTCAATGACTGCCAAACCATCTATAAACAAGAGCTGAAGCTTAAATGCTGGTTAGTTTTAATTTAGCTCTGCTCACCAACATTTTGATCAAGACTAACCAAAGCTCAAAAACAAGTTTAGATTATAGAAACTCAAATCTGAGTGAGGGTGCAATTTTAAATCAAACCTGCCCCATGCTGTTCGAATCTCTAGCCTGGTCGGAACTGATGTGATGCCACTGAGCCAAACCTCCTCACCTGACCCGCGAAATATTCATTACTCAACAACCCCCAGGCGGCCCAACCCACAATGGTTTTGTCATTTATGACTTTGTCGGAAGTCCTTTGTCACTTTTTGACACGCCCCACTCATACCAGCACCCACAAAATTTCCTTATGACCTAAACTAACTCGACTAGCTGGCTAATTCTGAATAACTTCTGTTCCACTGAAATGGAAAACAGTGTAGAAGACAGAAACTAATATTAAAGATCATGCCAGTAACCTGCATCTTGGATGATCAAAGAACAAGTACAGCTCGAGTACAGCTGTGAATGCACCCAAGACACATTGAGGACACACAGAGATTCAGTTGCTAGGACCATACTTAGAGGTGGTCTCAACCCCATTCTTTTAATAGAGTGTACACAAAAGCATGCTGGGCCACACCGATGGACCACCTACTCAACTGACCGTTCTCTGTGTTCTGATTTCTGTTTGTTTTGTCCTTCTTCAGTACACCATACCAAGTTATTGGATGTAACAGAGACATAAGTAGTAATATTGCACATGATATGACTATGACTGGCATAAGTGTATTGTATTGATTGTTTCAAAACTGTACAGCTTTGGTTTCTTATTGATCTTCTTTGGGCATTGCTGTCTCTCATTGGTTAGAAAAAACGCATTTGGTCTTCACAAATGGAAATGATGTATGTATTTATTTGCACATAGAGCAGGAAAGTGGTCACTCTAAATATTTGTGGAGACGTATTCTAATGCCAGGTGTGAACTGGTTTACTTGTCCACTTGTGATCGGATGTCCCCACAATGCCAGGAGTGAACAGGGCATGAGCAAAACCGAATGTTGGAGTGACAGAAAAGTCCAAATGGAACCTGTTCTGTGACGTTTGGGACTGTAGTTTTCAGGCAGAAGAACAAAAGCTTAGAAAAGCAGGACAGAAGTGCCACAGCAGAGGCTAAACTAAACACTAGTTTAGAGGTTAAAGACTCACATCCAAGAGCCCAACACTGAGTGACTGGTATTATAGTGATGCCCAAAAACATATTCTGTGGTGTGTGTTAGCTTTGAGCGGTCCCTGAACAACTTTCATGAATAATTTTTATCTGGCCCTGATGTTTTGGTACCCATTTCTGCCATCGCCACCTCACAACACAAGTCAGTGAACTCCCATATAAATAATCAAAATGTGTTTACTTGGTTGTTTATTCTACTGACATGGAACAGAAACAGTGAGAAGAGTCATAACTTCGTAATACGGTCATGATTTACCATAGTATACCCACAGGACGTCCCACCCTGACGTCTTGACAGTGCAGTCAGTAATGAGCATCTCACTGTGGCTAACCATTTGCAGAGACCCTCTACAACGCATACCATGCTATTCCAGGAAAAGCGCATCTATGTCAACAACAGATGTCTTGATGGTCAGTGCTTTCACCTACGATCACTTGTGACAGAGCTAAGTCTCTAAGTCTTCATTCCCCGGCAGCCAACAGGGAAACAAGGCTAATCTCCTCTTGTCAGGACCAAATGAGATTAGCATCAGTTTGCATCTGGCCCTGAACTTCGCGTCTACGTTCCAGATAGGTCTAATCTGAACTGTCCGCATACACCACCTTTGGTGTGAAAATCCACAAGCGGCGATTAATTTTGACATACTTTACAGCTTGGCTTGATTAGCAAGAGAGGAGCTAGAGGCTGAGCGAGCGGGGAGAAAGAACGGCTTGTGAAAACAAAGGCCGGTCAGGCTATAGCCCCTATGCGAAAGAGAATTCTTGGCAGGACTACCTCATTGCTAGCCCCATAATCCTGCGATATGCTGAGCAGTAAACATAGCAATAAAACACTGTGGCATAGACTTAATAGGGGCCCCAAGCTCATTTATCTGTAAAGCAGTACATTTATTGAACCCTCGCTGCCGAGAGACTACTGTTGGAGAAGGAAGACAGAGGCATGGCCGGGACTTTATTGTCCTGATTTCCAATGCTTCTGAGTCACCAGGTTGGTATGATGGCCAGAGGAAAGTCTCCTGAATGTGACTAAGGCTGGAAATCAGAGCTTCTGTCTACAATGTGAGACTCGCACAAAGCTTCGTAAGGCTCAGCAGCCCGACACCGCGGGCGATCCGCTCTGTTTTTGCACACATCAAACAGGAACGACTGCTCTCGTCTGACAATGTGGAGAAAGCAGGCCGCCACTCTCTGTATGTTGGCAAACTTGGTGATGTGATTTGTAGAGGGTGGGAGATTTGAGGGTGGGAGATTTGGGGGAGGGGGGACTGGGGTGGAACGACAGACTGATGTACAGCAGTCAAGAAGGACGATGGTCGAGTTTGAGGATTAATGTGGCTCAGAATGCATTTTTTCCCCCTCTTCCCAGTCAAAAGGGCCACAGGCAGCTAATTTCAAGGTCCATCTGGACACTGTTCTACATTCAGGCATCCCAGCCATGATAATAACCGCAACAACATATCCTCTGTTCAGTCATTGTTGTATATTTTTGCACATCACCGAAATAGAATGGGGGAAAAGGAGCCTTGGTTTGAACCTAAGATAAGTGCCGAACAAAGAGGAGCCTACAAGGCCCTTCTTTACAATTTGCCGTTTCGCTGCATTCTATTGTTCAAAGAAAACAGAGAAGTGTTTTTTTTACCCCACTCGTAAGCATCAGTGTTTCAGCACAATTCACCTTTCAGTCATTTCTAGACGGAGTAAACGTGCATCGATCGGAAGGTCTGCATAGATTTTGAAGTACGAACTGAACAGCTGAACTGTGACTGATTACAATAAAACTGCATATTTGATGTTATTTTATAAGGCTATAGTCACTGTGAGACAAAAATGTAATGTAACAGTTAATGTTACACCTCCTCCAAAGTCATTTTTGAGTATTTCTATTGGACAATCATTCATAAAGTTCTGAAACAATTTAAAAAGACGCCAGAGGTTTAAAATTATATTGAAAATTGACGGAAATGCAGATGCTGGGTTTTCTACCAAATGTGATGCGCTTAATTTTTGCCAAAATATCACAAATGTTTTAAAGAAAAAACTTTAAGCACTGTTTTTACTGTCTGGTCTTAGGTTTCCTCCAGTCACTTTGTGCCTCCAGCATTTATTTAAATAATTCGGATTTGTATCAAAGTGAATATTTTCCAGAAAATCTGAAATCCTCTGTTTAATCACTGTTGTATATTTTTGCAGAATGGGGAGAAAGGGAGCTTTGGTTTGAACCTTAGACAAGAGAAGACTACAGGCCCGTCTTTCCAATTTGCTGTTTCACTGCATGCTATTGTTCAAAGAAAACTGTTTAGAATATTTTATTGAAATGTTAAGGTTTCATGATGTGTTAATCACCCCAAAAGAACTGAACTGTGGAGTGATTAGACATATCATGATCTCTGCATATTTATTTATGGACTACTGTGAACCTCTAATCTAGATAGGTTCAGTCTTAAATACGGAAGTGTTCCTTTCTTTTGTCAGTGGCAGACAGTACCGAATGATCTTAATTAATGCAAATAATGATTGGGAGTGAATAGGAGATAAAAGGAAAATTGGTGGTAGTGGGAGGGGTGGAATAAAGCCAGCAAGAAGAAGGCAATCAAACAGAAGTGGGGCTCTCTCTGGGATCCCTAAACCACACAGCCTGCCCAGCCTCCATCCCCCACACTCCAGGAGTTATTAAGGAGCAGCCAATCCCCGTCTGCAGAGCCAGCCTCTGATTATTCACACCCTGCACAATGGGCACACAGCCCTTGCGACACCCCCTAAAACCCCGATTATTGATCTTTTTTGGCGTGATTTATGAGCTGATAAAATGATGAATGGCCCCGGAAGGGAGACTGGATGCTCCCTCTTACGCATACAATGAAAGGGGATTAGCGGATAGGTGTCATCTGCTCTTTTCCATCTTTTGCATAAAGCAAACAAACATTAAAGGCTCGCCTCAGTCCCACGGGGGACATTATTTTTTCCTTCTGATGTGAACTATTCTGGGGATAAAACATTCATTCTCTCTCTCTCTTGTACCAGGCAGTCTCGGCTCTTTAATATTCCACTAGATTTAGAAGACCTTCAATAATGCAGGGGTCTTGCAGTTTAATCAGAATTTCCACTTCTATTTTTTAAAACGTCCCTTCAAGATTATATTACCCGCTTTATGCAGCACTAATGCATCCGTGATGTCCCATCGGTGGGAGGGTTAAAATGCACTGCACTCCCTGACCCTTCCGTTCTCCTCGGCTCACAAGTGCTGAAGCAAGGTAATGGTGAGTCTGCAGTTGAAAGCGAATTGGCCGGTCAGCCATGTGAAGCAATCTGCAGCCTAATAAACCCACCCTGTCCTTCACACAGCGGCACAACCCAGGTCCCAGAAAGGCATGCCTTAAATTCCCGCTCTCACCTGCTGCAAAAGCTGCACCCTCCTCACTCTTGCGCGGAAATAAACTACGAATTATCTGACAGTGGGGTGTGAATTAACCTATTAATTAGCTCCCACCTGGGCCCTGAGTACCATTTATGCTGAGTCAGGATATCTGTCCCACCCAAAACAATAAATCCTTCCTTACCTACTCCCATGAATTGTTTGAAAACAGCCCTTCTGAATGGTCTCCCCCTCTAGTACTAAAATGTGCACATTCAATTACCTTCCAAAGACTGCAGTGAGTGTAGAGTATAAAGATAACATTCATGACTTCCATTGTTTTTAATAGGAAGGAGTGCATTCCTGCCAAATGCAGATGGCAGGCCTCATCCAACCAGATACTACAGCAGCAATAAAACGAGAGCACTTTAACAATTCAAGCACTGTTAGGTCAGTTCCTTGTTCCATAGAGGCAAGTGTTACTTCTAGGAATATACTAATCGTCCACTTTATGTTAATGTCATGGTGCTTTTAGCTAAAGGGTCCCCTTTGCTTTGTAAGTGGTTAGAACAAATATTGTAGTATATGGCACCATTTACAACTCATTTCATAGACCAACAACAAAACCAATAATTATCAAGAAACATTGTAGGTGGAATGGATATCACTACATTAGTGACAAGATATAATTGGGTACTTACCTTTTGCTTATCTAGCATTTCATACAGCTGATAAAAAGAGTGACTTTGGTGCAAGCTGACTACAGAACATGCTAAATATGCGCTTGTCAAAGCTGATTTTTACCTTCACATCCAGTCAGAGCATCCTAGTATCCTGCTAGCAAGTTGAGGGAGCAAGACGAATACCAGACATGGGAGCAGGATCCGAAAATGCCACCAAGAATCCCGTGCTCCTTTGCCAAAGGCAGCCACAGACACTTGTCCTCGGACGGGTGCCCGTCCCTCAGCACAGAACCGAAGAGCCTGTCCTTAGGTTTGTCGGTCCAGGCCGACTGAGGCTGCTTCCATGTCCTCCCATTGTTCCGGCGAGAGTGAAGCAGGCATCCTGCCCCTACAGACCCAGCCTACTACAACAGCTGTGGGCCAGCCCCCCACCTCTCCACTCCTAGAATCTCCCTCCTCCAACGGCTGCAGCCAAACATTAACCCTGCAACTGCTGGAGGGGCCATAAAAGAGAAAAGGGGCTTATATTTCAAAAGGAGACAACGCAGCGGCCCCACACAAAGACGAAGGACAGCGAAAGGATATCCGAACGGACGAAAAGGGAGTCGTGGAGTTACCCAGGCAACCTAGCCCCTGTCAGGGAGCGGGAGCCTCCTCCTAAGAGGATTGTCCGACTGTGGAAGACTAGCGTTGATTGGATTGCTACTGCAGTCACTGAGACAGTCAATGTAGTAAGTGCACAACAGAAATGTGACCTGGTTCCGAGCGCTTGAACAGGGCAGGTTGACTCAAGCCAATCAACCGCTTTTGTGATATACTCTGTAAATTCACTACATCTTCATTAATGAGATGCAGTGAGATAGCGCCCCACATCGAGAAGCGGAACTGCGAAAGAGAAATGCTTACATGACCTGAAATGACTCGATCTGAGACTTGACCCCAAATGACTTGGCTTCAAATGTAACTTTACCAAGATCAGGAAGCTTTATTTTCTGAAAATACATCTGCAAACACAAATGAGTCATAACCCAATTTCAAAAACTGTGTTTCCTTTGTTAAGTAGATTAAAACTGTGCGCTCCTTAAATATTAGTTAGAAATCCATTACAATTACTTACGACACATATTTCAGCAAAGACATTAATTCTGAAGAACTGCCTAGCATCATAATCAGGATAACTAATCGTATTAGTCGCATTAATCGTATTAGAATGTGCCAATTCTGGGATGACACCAACAACTGTTTTTTTTATCCGACACCAGTACTTCAGATTCATTACTACCAAGCAAAGCATAAATCAGATTAAGAGGGTTTGCTATTACAATAAACATCCTGTCCTCTCTGCAATTTGTCTCAAAATGAAAAAAGGAAAAGCCTTTTTCTGCAACGGGACAAGTGTTATCGCTCATCCACACGTGGGCTAATTAATGCATCAGCACCCGAGCACAAGTACTCAACTGACACCAGCATGCTGATTTTCAGTAATGCTCTACAGGTACCAAAGCGGAACAGGGATTATCACGCATTTCTAAGATAAACACCATGTCCTTTAAATCAAAAGGTGCTAAGACATCCTGGTGAAACCCAGTGAGGCCTGCTGTGTAGACTTTCTAACAGGATAGCTGGCTGTTTTCCAGCAAAACAATGGAAACCTTGTGAATGATTTTCACAGAAAACATTCTTAAAATACCACGTCGACCTTGTGGCTGAGGGGCTGATGAAGAAGCCCTGCAGCCTCGTCCCAAACTGTGCCTGAACCCCAGATCACGCTCCAGGCAGCCACTCATTCACTCTTGTGGCTGCAATTCCACCTAGACTATATATCGGTGGCTACACATTAAAGACCCAAATTGGAGGACATGACCCAAATGCAAGAGGGGGGTCACATGTTGTCCCGGAGCTAACAGTCAAGGAGCGAGAGAATCTGCCACAAAGGGCCATTGTGATCCTTGCAAAGGCCACTTTCCCTTATGGAAAGGGCCCTAGAGGGCCAAGGCCTTGTAAATATCATTACATCCAATGATCAATAATGAGGTAATATGTGGGAATGTGGGTGGTAAAGATGTGAAGAATTCGGAGTCAAATCCCTCGAATGAATCTCTCCTATTGTGGATCTCAGCTGTTATTCCAAGTGCTACCAATTTGGTGCTCAGCCATGACAGGTAAACTGGCGCACACTTCAGTAAGTCATGCAGCCCCAGGTGTCGAATGGCATTTGCATTTAACATTAACACGCACATAACCATTCCATCAAACCTACGCCTCTTGATTCACAGCTGGGCGTTTGACATAAGTGGAATGTCTTAAAGGAAACGAGTAAACAGGGCTCAGGAGGTTCTGTTGATTAAAGCTGGGCTTCAGATTGGACAGAGTTTGAAGGCCCTGAACAGTTGCATAATCACAGCAACACAGTAATTTGATAGCACTGCAATTATCCGGATAACGGGGATCGATCCCAGTGCTTTCGAAGAGTTACGCAACAGCACAAATCCGCAAGATAAAGGCCAACATGGCAGAATCATAAACTGAATGGTAAATTGACAGATGGCGCGCAGCCTGAGGTCCGCGGCCGTCCGGGGAGTTGGTCGGTCTGCACTGCCGGGCTGTGGTGAACATCTCGGGCCAGCAGTTGGTTTGTGCTGCAGCGTCGGAGTGAGTCCGGATTAAGGGAATAAATCAGAGACCTGGTGAAAAAGACCCCATTGAGAGCGGGACAGCTTAATGGCCTGTAATGTGCTGAACTCCATGTGAGGTGGAGGGGCTGATCCACATTTTAGAAATGTGACACTGGTCTGGAGGGGGGGGGGGGTAGGGGTTGTTGGGTTGGGTGGGGGTTCAGTATGTGACTCGGTCTTAAACCAACCCCGGTTCACTGTTTTTGTATGACCTGACAACGCTGAACTGCAACGCAAGCTGTACATGACCTACTGACACAGAAAAAGGAAAGTTTGTGGGGGAAAAAAAAAGAAAAAAAAAAAAAAAAAAGAATGATCACTCTCAAAGGGGATTATGTGGTCACCCACGCACATGTCATTTAAGAGCAAGCACATCAATGAGAGGGTTTGTGTGAATGGTAAAAAGCCTAGTATCCAAATATAACATGGTAGCGCGGACGTTCAACTGCCTGACAAAGCAAATTTGTCTCCTAGGTCACAAGTGTGCATGCAAATGTTGCTTCTACTAAACAAGGATGTCTCAGATGAGCCTGGGTCGAATCCCGTAACCATGGCTACCACCTTGGGTAAATGTCACACAGGCTACTGTATACAGTTACTAAAAAAGAAAAAAAAAGAGGAAGAAATCTGAGCAAGTTCCTCCTATACCAACCAAGGACAGAACATCACTCATGAAATGAAACAGACGTTCTAATGCTGAAAAATGAGGAACTCTGTGCAAAGAAAACATTCAAGCATATGCTTTGTTTAAAGGCTGGTATGCGAGCGGCACTGACCCGGGGGCTGCTGTCCCCTGGCCGGTGCCGCTGTAAAGTGCAGTGAAGCCTGGTCTTCAGTGGGCTAAAGGGACACGGCCGTGAAACATCTGGACACCAGGCGCAGTGGCTTCAAGCGAACACCCTCCAGCACCTTCCGTCTGGGTCGTCCCACTTTTGCTTTGCTCCGTGTTGCCACCACACTCTCGTGGCAAGTTAATCCAAACATCTGCCCAGATTAATGCATGCTGCACGTATGGGCACAATGTACAGGGGCTTTTTCGCACCTTCATTAATCACCTGGCTTCGCCTGCGCCGTTTGAAGATGCAAGCGAATTCCGCTGCCAAAAAAGGGCTACCCCAGGGGTAATGGAGGGCCAGATGTTCCAGCGGACCGGACAGATAGAAAGGCTCGCTTTAAAAGCAACGGCCCTCTAGCGAGGCGGTTTGCATATTTAACGTAAACACGGCATACATCAGGCTCTGGTAGGCCTCTTAAGGGAATGGTTTGGCTGTAATTAACGGGATGAGGGGTCACAGGACACCAAACCACCAAGGCTTTCATTTCCAGAAAAAAAAAAAAAAAAAAGAGAAGCGAAAGCACATGAGCTCCTTTTTTCTACCTCTTCAAACAGTGCTGGTGGTAGGGCTTTGCTCTATGAATGTAGTCATTTTGTGCCAAAAAAAAAAAGGAGGAAAACCCCGGCCTTATCAAATGTGCCACAATGCGCCATTTCTGATGCCGTCCGTTTAACTTTCGTTGCTGTCCGACCGAGTGGCGGACATCTATCCCTCCGTTTACCAAACAGGATGTGCCATTGACCTGGTTTGCTTGAATTGATTAAGGCCACATTCCGCAGCATATTTCCGCTAAGCGCAAGTATGAATTGAATGTTTGTTGCAGCCCAAGACTGGGGCTCTGTGAGAAACCAGTTTAAATGTTTGCACGGCCTCTGCTTCTACTGTGGGGTGGATTCGAAGCAAAACAAGTCTTGGCGCAGACCGTGCAATAGCTCATTTCTTTTTAAGTGGCTAGTGATAAGGTTGCGCTAACACAACACGCTGCCACTGCAGCCTTAATAAAGGGGCACTATTGAAGGCTCTATTTCACCCCAAATCTTTAAGGCAAATGGGAGACTGGTCGAAAATTGACCCATCTGAAGAACGATGCGTGGATAAAATTCTCATTTCAGCCTCATGAGCTCCCCACTGCTCTGGCAAAGGTTGGGAAGCCCCAGAAATGAAACAAAGACCGCAGGGGGAAATCGTGGCAGGCGTAATTGCTTTCCCCCCAAATATCTGCAGTGTGTGGAAACAGCTTCGCGGCCTCGCAGAGTCGGCACCGTGCTCCCCTGCTGCGCTCCCGTCATGTGTCTCCGGCTTTCCTGAGCAATTGATGAATTCTCTACATGCTAATGTGCCCCGCCGGTCCATATCCATGGTAACCGCAAACTGGGGAGCTCACCGGTGGGGGAATAACTGATAACGGAGCAGTCAGCCTAACAAGGCGTCAGGCATGCAGACTGATAGAGTGGAAGAAAGACTGTGTTTGTCTGGGGGAAGCCGGTATGTGTGGCCAGTGCACTTAACATTTTTCGTGCTGATGAGCCAAAAAGAAGAAGCTGTAATGACTAGGGAGGCATAAAAACCCAGTCTAACATCCTAGATTTAGGAATGCTAAAAGTATATTGCAATGTGATTTAATTTTGGCCAAAATAAAATTCCCAGGCCATTTTCAAATGTGCAATTTGAGATATCATGATGCACTGACTCATTTCCCAAAGAATCATAATTGATATGAAACAAATCACTGTGTGGTCAGAGATTCACATCCCTTGTAATGACCGCTTCCATTTTCTCACACTTACCAAAGCGGTTGCTGAGCTCCAATCAGGACAAGCACACGGAGAAGCACTCCCCCTCAGCGAGAGGAGCCCAGCCAAAGGTCCAATTTCATGCTTCAGTCTTAATTGTCCAGAGAGCCATGTTTGGATGCCTGAATGCGGCATGAGGACAAAACCGCAATCGCTGGCCACAAAACGCCACTGTTTCAGCCACCAGATAAAACTCAAAAGCTCGATTATCCCCTCTAACCTACATTTTCGGATTGAGCCCCCTTAAATATCGGGGAGTAAGCGCAGCATAACAAGTGGGTGGCTTCCGCTTCTTTTGATCAGTGTTTCTCAAGTCTCTCAATCCTTGAGGTCCACCAGATGGCCCATATTTACCTGTAATCTTGCTCCCAGTACACCTGTCCAGGTATTCAGTGTTTTTCATCAGGGATGTGAGACAAAGTACATCTCAGTGCTATATGAGAATTCTTATTGTTACTAATTATAATAATAGTGTAATTATTATTGGTCTCATATTGGAAATACAGCCAATAATTCGAACTGATTTTTGCCCACTTGAGCTCACCCACAAACTGACAAACATACAGTAACATACAACTCCCTCAAACCCACTAAAATGGATAGTATGGTGGATAATCATACCTTCACACATGGAAGAGCAAAGGCTTAATTCCTTCTCTAGGCTGGAACTGTATAAAGAGTCCTCGGACAAAACAATGTAAGACAATGTCACTAAGAGCATAAACACAAATGTTTACTGTCACATCTGATTTAGTCGTGCAAAATTAATTCATGATCCATTTTAAAATTCTAGCATGTCTTACACTCTCTGCACTTCATGAATGGATTAGACTGTGAACTTACTTTAAAATGCAAAAAAAGCTAAATTATTAATTCCTATGACAAATGGCTAGCATGCAAACCGCTTTGCTTGCCGCAGAATATTTCAGTTCAGGCTAAATGAAGCACCCACACAAATTTAGATAATAATGCCCCAGAACTGAGGAGGTAAAGTAGAGAAATTTATGTTAAAGTGAGTTTGGATCTGCACCCTACCCTGCTAACACAACATTATCTTGGTCTGATTCACACTAAGTGGAGTGTTACTGAAACAAATGTAGACGATAAAATCTAATTTCTGAGAGAGTAGAGTTGAGTGACTGGTGTTGGAGTGACAGAAAAACTGAAACATATTCAATTGTGTTTCAAACTGTAGTGTTTTAGCTAAGACAACATAAGTTTAACTTGATTTGTTTAGTTAGAAGGCCAAAAGTGCCACATGTTATAGCACAGGCTCGGTTGTGCCTAAATGATGCTAGAACCACAAGCGTTTAGAGGATAAAGCCTCATATCTGAGCGTTCAAAACAGAATGACTGGTGTTGGAGTGGCTGTCTAAAAAAAATCAAACCCATTCTGCGGTCTGTGTACAGTCATGCATAGTTTTTCCAAAATATTTCAGAATTCTTCCGCATTAACCACCCGTTTAGTGCCCAAACCACCAGTCAGTGAGTTCAATATGTACATGATACTAACAGTTTACTAATTAGATGTGGAATACAACTGTCACATTTTTTTTTATATTATTACAGCCCGACCTATTAACCCATGCAGCAAGTGAAGCAGTGGTCAGCCAGCGACGCAGAGCCTGGGGAGCAGGGTACTTCGGTGGCGCCACGGGCAGTCCTGGGATTCAAACCCATGACCTTCTGATCGCAGGGGCAACCCCTTAACCACCAAGCCAGCATCTGCCCTTGAGGCTGGTTCATATGTGTTGAAAGAAATGGAGCCAAGCTGTGGACTGTGTTTAGAGACACTGCTTTGTACAACGAATGTCATGAGGTGAGAACCTATTTATCATCTACTCAGAAACTTCCCACTGCTTTCACCGTGATGTCATGCCTCTATCAGACACTTCAGCAGGGGGTGTTCTGTTTTTTATGCGCCTCATGTGTTTTCTTTTTTTTTTCCTTCCCGTTTTGTGATAGCAGCTGATCAGCCTCTTGGCCCAGTGGCACGATCAGGTGGCCAGACGCGATCTCCCCAGACCATTCTGGGCTCCGCTCCACGAAATAACATCATGAGGCCCGAGAAGGAAAAACAGACACTGTTCACTTAGCTACATAACAGCCACTCTCTGTGCCATGTGGGAGGTGTAGCGTAACAATCTAATACGCTGGATAGTATCAACCAGAGCCACACGAGGATCAGGTTTTATGGCACTTCTGCTGTAAATAAAGAGATTACGCCGAGCGAAAGGGACCCGCTATACTGTTCGCCACCTCACACACCCCAGTTCTCTTTGAAGCTTCCTTGTTTTTAATCGAGTGAAGAATCTGAGCTGCAGTAAATCACTCATGTTCAAAAATATGCTTACCAGGCCACAAACTATTCCAGATACATTAGAGGAAAAGACGTCGCCGCCTAATTAGACTAAGTATTCCTTTAATGCAGTGTTCAGATAATAGGTTACAGTACGGAATTGTTTTCGAAAGGCCTCAGACTGACAGCTGTTTGGCAATGCAGCCTCATTTCTGGGGCCTAAGCATTTTTTTTCAGAGAGAAAAGGGGACAGTAATTGCACGAGAAGAGGTCCGACTAGAAAATCTGCCTCGCACCCAGGGCCCCGGGCAGTACACAGGCGAGTGTGCGTGTGAGTGTGTGTGCGTGTGTGATTCAGCAAGGATACACCTACACTGGCATGTTTAGAATCTGACTTTTAAAAAAAGGGAGGGGGGAGTCATGGTGATAACTCTCCCGTTACAAATACAAGTTAACAACAAGTTAATGCTTTTCACACACCTTGGAAGGCAAGAGGGCATCGGGGAGCTGACCTTTCTGAATTCCTCAAGAAGGCAATGAAGAGGCCTGTTCATGTCATCTGCCTTCCATTAGGGACAACGTATGTCCCTTAGGCATGGGAAAGAAAAAAAATGATCAAAGTCCCAGCAGAGAAGAGATAAGGTCTCGAATCATGGGAGTAGCTCCCACAGCAGCCTTCCAAGCATGACTATCTGTGGACTGGCAGCAAGGCCGCCCGCTCCCATGATGATGTGCTCCTGTGGTCAGTCTGGTTTACAGAGCAATTTGGAAGTTTATCTTGCTTTGTGTTGCTTTCAGCTATTACTTGGTGGAGCATCCTCTCGGTTTGACCCACACTGTTTGGATCCGCACATTCCAGGAGCCCCTCCAGCAGGAGGAAATGCCATTAAAAACTACATGGCAGGGCCATTACAGGGGCCTGACTATTTACCATTTACATCTCTCTCTCTCCCTCTCTAGAATGGTAGCCTATGTTAACTTGTAAGCTGCTCTTTTTATATAGGTTCTTTTGGACATGGGGGCTCTTTTTTTGGACAAATGTGAAAAACATCTGTAAAATATTAAAGGGGAGGGGCTAGTGAGGTAGTGAGGGGTGGGGGTGGCATGCTTTTACCCTCAATTACACTTGAATTAGTTGCTGTTTTAGGGTCTAATGCAAAATGAACGCAGCCAGAATTAGCAGTTTTACAGTGGGGGCTCTCATTACAGTAAGAAAACAAGAAGTTTGGGCATCGTAAAAAAGTGCTAGCAGCTTTCCTCCACGGTCTATCTGCACATACTTTGGCTTGCAGGGTAGAGAGAGAGGAAAGAAGAGGAAAGCGAAGGGTGGACAGGCTTTTAAACGACTATTAAAAGCAAATGGTGCTCAAAAATGAAGATTGGCTTGGTGAACATGTGTGACTTGAGTGTGAGCGCTAGCAGCTTATGGCTTCTTCTGCTTTGGTGCAAAAATGGCTCCGGCGAAAGGAGCTCGTTTAAAGGGCCGGGACACAACGCATCCTGTCCGGATATCACGACAAGCATCCCCCCTCCCTCACTCCCTCTCGGCCGGTGTCGTCCCGGCTTGAGCAAGAAAAACAACAAAACACACCGCGTCTAAAGCGCAATAAACGAATGGAGAAGCGCAGCGCAGCGGTTTTTTGCACACTCAGCTCGATCCTACCGAGAGGAGAGACAAGAAGACAGGCTAGGAAAGTAAGGAAAAAGCCCTTTTACCTTCAACTGATCGTCTCTGGAGCCTGGGAACGTGCAGGAGACGATGGTAAAGGCGAAGAAACGCGCTACGAGACCCCCTTGACTGCACTCTCCAACCCACCCAGCCGGTACATGGTGCCTGTGTCCTCGGTTCCTCGGCTCCTCTGCTCCTCAGCCGTGTTTAGGTTTGAGCACCAGGCAGGAAAAGTGATGTCATGGCTGGAAATGGTGCTGCCCGCCCCGTTTTCAAGAGCCGTCTTTATGTGCTCCACGTAGACTCGTGGTTTCTCAGATCACCCTCTCCTGAAGCTCAACCTCCTCTTTAATTCAGTTTAGACTCTACTTGAGCTAATCTGGAGCTCTCCAGCTCTACTCCTCGAAGATCTGGCTTCCTCCCTCTCTCTACTCATAATGCAGCATTAATTCATGCTCCTGAGATTTTAGGTTTAGTAACCCTCAAATGTCCTAACAGCTGTACTTTACACTATATACAAAAGTATTAAGATAGAACTTTGTGTCATTAGTATGCTCAGTGCAACACAATTATATATATATACACACACACTATGTATATATATATTTTATATATACACAATATTGTGTATACTACTATATATTCTTGTAATTGTGTTGCTCTATGGTTAATTATATTTTATTTAAATTCTATACTCCTTTTACTCTGTTGTTGCACTTAGCATGCTATACTATATATATACACATATATATATATATATACACACACACACACAATATTGTAATAGTGCAACAGTGAGCTGTGTGTAAAGACTCTGTGCCATACCAGCAGATCAGTAGTGTGAAATGGTTATTGTGACCTCTAAATTCTTGAATTGAGTGCCTCAGCACAAGAAGACATTTTAAACAATGCCATGCTTCCCACTATGTGGACAGTTTGGGGAAGGAGCTTTTCAATTCCAGCATGACTGTGCCGCAGTGCACAAATCAACGTCCATAAAGACACGGTTGGAGGAGTTTAGCATGGAAGAACTTGACTGCCCTGCACCAAGCCCTGA
This sequence comes from Brachyalestes nurse, assembly GCA_037974405.1. Taxonomy (NCBI): domain Eukaryota; kingdom Metazoa; phylum Chordata; class Actinopteri; order Characiformes; family Alestidae; genus Brachyalestes; species Brachyalestes nurse. The sequence continues at coordinate 5,685,087 of JBBPCY010000136.1, forward strand.
CCTCAACCCCATCCAACACCTTTGGGATGAACTGCAAGAGATTACGAGCCAGGCCTTCTTGTCCAGCAGTGCCTGACCTCATAATTCCAAATTCTTGTGGAAAGCCTTCCAAGAAGTGTGGACGCTGTTATAGATGCAAAGAGGGGGGTCCAACTCCATATTAAACTATGTATTTGAATACAATGTAATAAGAGTCTCGGTTGATATAATGGTCAGAAGTCCCAATACTTTTGCCCATACACTGTACTTTAAATACTTTGTTACATACAAATGCAAAGCTTCTGAGCTGCTCTCCTTGTTCCAAATGTATGATGGCATTATTGCCTCTGAATTATACATGCAAAAAAACATTTAAAAGATTTTCATAGTTGGACCCACATGAATTGAAACTTATGTCAGTCCCATGCTTTACATAATGTGCTCAAAACCTTCCAATGCAAATTCTGTTCACTTCTGAAAAGCACAAATAAACACAAAGATTGAGGAACATGGCAAGTTTTGTTTTATTTCCAAAGACTGATTCAGATGCTGTACACACTCATACAAGCACCTTGTACCCTTTACCTTTTGTAATACGCCTCTGAACACTTCCTGTAAATTAGGCATGATATTGCAGGCTTTGTAATTATGGCTTTTGGTCGGTCAACTCTTCTTGGACAAGTCTCCTCTAACCCTACCAGTACGGCGGGTTCTGCGAAGTCTACAGACAGCTGAGAAAATCAGGCCACGAGGTGCTCAGGATGTGGCATCTATTCTTGTGGTAGGGTCCTTTGATGAATTGTGTGTGGTATCCTCCTCCTCTGCGGTCTCGAGTACCTCAGACACTGCCTAAACAGTGGAAAAAGTGTTTTTAAATCGCTGGGTTCCTTACATTTAAAAGAATAACACTTCAAGTGACTGCAGAGACAGTAATACGTTATGAATGTCTCTTCGTGCTGAATTGATTTTCCACCATTGTCAAGGTTGGGAATATCAACAGACCACAGGAAGACTTTAATTTCAGCCACTGTTTGAAACCAACATCTACGCCAAGTTGCTGGCCTTGATTCAGGGCTAAATGACTCAGGTCAAACATGTACTTTTACTCAAGCATTTAACAGTAATTAAGCTGGAAGGAGTGAAGTGTGAATGTGTGCCAGACTCAAAATCCTGGTAAAGCTGTTACAGCAATTTACCTACACAAGATCTTTACTAGGAAAAACAAAAATATTTACGTTACAGCTGGCAAATCTCAAATTTCGGTGACTGTTTAGTCCAGTTTAGGTCCTATGTGCCTCAGTGTAGCTGCAGGTTTCTGTTACAACCAATCAGCATCACACCTGATTCCAGTTTAGGTTAAGTTTAGGAGAGTTACTGCTTTTTAAAAAACGAAAAACCTACAGTCATACCGGCCCTTTGTAGGTAAGATTCAACACTCCTAGTTTAGGTTTCTGGGTGGAAACTCCAAAGGAGTGTATTATGTATGTGATCCTAGAGAGAAACATTGACAAATCTCCTCGATTGAACACACGGCTATATTTGTCCAAAAGCAATGCATCAGGGTCAGCAAAGCAACCTTTTTTGTTGTACATGAACAAAAAAAAAAAAAAAAAACAAGAAATGAAGGAGCAGTTTGTTGTGCATGCTGAGAATCTTACTTCCTGTTTACTAAGATTTTCATGGCATAAGTGAACATGCCCCCCGGTACAATATCATGTATCATGTAGCTGCGTGTGTAAACGAAAACCCAAACATTACCCTTAAAAGTATCTTGATAACATCCCAGGATTTTAAAAAGGCTTGAAAAGAAACGAATATCATCTCAGTAACTTAAGACATGTAGCACTAATAGTCAAACCACTGTAATGACTTCTAACTTAAATAAACAAGCATGTTCAGCCTGGTAAAGCAAACGACAGGTGTTTGCAGTACTCTCAGGAATTTAAAACCCTTCAAAAGTCTTTTGGCCCCGACCCTCTAACTTGGTCTCCAGTGCACTTTCATGAACCAGTAGCATGGCAGAGTTTCTCCTATTCTGTTTGTGACAACACTAACCATTTGACTTGTGACCATGTGTGTATCAGTTTGTGATGGACAGTGGTCCACATTGTCCTCCATGTGAGAGCACAGCATGGTTCATTCAGGCTGGAATACTAACTGAACGACAACTTGAATTTGACCCTGGCGTTGGGTTATAACTCAAGTTCATATGTGGCATTTTTAAGATTTTTTCATTTTAAATTCTTGCCTCAACAGCTCAGGGGAGTGTTTCACAAAGCAGGAATATTCCATTTAGCCAAATAACATAAGATAAAAAAAAACATGACAACAGGAGAAGAGCTGCAGGACATTCAGGGCATACATTACCTGACAACCCCAATGTTTTGTGAAATACTCTCCTGGGCAACAATAAATAAGGTAAACAAAGTGCAAAGACCTTATAAGTTGCAAATAACAAGATGTAAAAATATGTGACTTGTGGAACAAGTACAGCATATATTAGGTAAAGTCATTGTTATAATTTCAGTAATGCACCAAAGATCAAAATTTAAATAACATACAACTCCTTTGAAGCATTCACCTGGTCCGCCACTGACATTTCATCTGTTTCTGAAAGCTCTGGGTCAGGTGTTGAGCCATCCAGATCCTCATGCTCAGCCCCAGTCAAGATGTCCATGGGGGCCTCAGCTATGGCACGAATGGTCTGGTCCTCCAGAGCCAGCGCTGTATCAAAGAGCAGAGGTGACGGTGGGCACTGCATTCCCTCGTCTCCCACAACATCCAGATCCTGCAAAGCCAAGTAGGCCTCACTGTTAACTTTAGGGGGAGTGGATGGCTGTTAGCTGAAACTAAGGTCCAGCCACTAATTTTTTCACATTTTCTAAAGCATAATTTAGTCGTCCATCATTCAAATGTACATCCTAAATCATTCATACGCGCCACTGAAGATAAACATACATCACTGAACTCCAAAGGCAGGCTCTCGGTGGGCTGCAACTCTGCAGCACTAAGGTACATGTCAGAGGGGCCTGAGGCCAGCTGCTCTGGGGCAAGGGTCTCCAGCTCAGGGTGGTACATGGGCGGTGGCAGAGAGAGGTGCAGGGGGCACCGCGGCTCATCTGACTGGCCCATGTGCACTGGTCGATCGCAGGGGACGTCCTTCAGGCCAGGGCACATCTTGAACAACACTTGGCTACTGTCTTGGTAAATGTCTGATGTGATGGTTAAAAGAAATGTATTTATATACATAAATGAAACATTGAGTTACTGAAGAGAAACGGATAAGTTGCATCTCATTAATCATAACATAGCAATATAAGCTCAAGTTTTGAATGTATCCTCAAACGGAATAGATTTTCCCATTTTGTATATTTGGGAAAGTCAAAAGAATGTGAAGACTTCAATTTTAGCCACTGTTTGAAACCAACAGCTATGGTAAGTTGCTGGCCTTGATTCAGGGCTAAAAGGATGAGAGAAGGAGAAATGTGGAAATTAAAATACATGAACGTGGTTACATGAATTACAAACACTTGACCGAGAAGGATACGAGAGACACAATGCCTCGTCATAGGCAGGCACTGGTTTGAGCACCGTGTCCCTTCCACAAAGGAAATGCACCTCTGGTTTGGTCGTACTGAGTGAGCCTGGTGAAAGACCAATGTTAGCTTACAATGTTGAATAGTAAACTTGTAAACATGTAATATCCAAGTGTGTCACATAGAGACAATGTAATTACATTTAACATTGATGCACACAGATAAAAATGGGATTTTCCCTTTAGAGCTGGTTTTCCCATGTTACATCCAACTTGAATTAATTCTCCTTCATGATCACAAGATAATACTATTGCAGCTTTTGTTCTAAGCAAGGGAAGAGAGAGGAAGTGTACATAGCTTAAAGAAACAGTCACACAATGTTAAAACAGAAATATGGTCGGATTTACACTTACATTCAATACTGTTCACAGCTGTGACTTGACATTCTACCTCTCAATACTCTTTGGATAGGTGTGTAGTGCAATTTAGGCTTAATTCTAAAACCTTTGAGACCAATACACAAACCAACGCATTCAGTTACTAAGCTAAGTTCTGTTCTTCTTCCAGGAATTCTAGAAAGTCAGGACATCTAAAATGAAACTAAACCAAACATTGCAGTATAACGCGATCAGCTTTTATTTTGCCATCAAGTTTAATACAACCATCAATAAGAACACTGAAAATGCTTATGTTGAGGCCAAGCTGTTACCTGTGGTGCTCCTCCCTCAGTGACTGCCTGTCTGCGCTCTCTGAGCTGTCTGTGTAACAAAGCCTCAACACCATAACGACGACGGTAGCGTCGCAGTGCCTTCAGCTTACGGAGGTTCTCCCGCTCCTTCATGGACAGGCCTTCTGGCCCGGTCAAAAGACTGCTCCCTGTTTCAAACATCACACAATGATGTGTTACGCTCATCGGGAATATAAAATTAATCAACCAATATCAATATCCAACATTTTCAAATGTGCTGATTTATAAACATTCTGACATATATAATTTGTTTTCATTCTTTATGCCCCAATACCAATATGATTCCCATAATACCGACCATCTGTAGGTAAATTTGTGTTTGATAATGTCTAGCAATTCCTCAGTTTTATAACTTTGAGGAATGGACATGAGTTAGTGAAGCAGCGTTACCTATTGTCTCATGCTCAACCTTGCGGCTGTGCAAGTAGCGTCGCTTCTTTTCCTTCAGCAAGTGCTGCAGCCGTTTAAACTGGTCTATGTAGAGTGACTGCAGTCTGATCAGCTTTTCACGAGTGATGAGAGCGACTTCCTCAGCTGTGTACACCCCAGCATGTCTACAAACAAAACATGTTTTAAATACAAGTATAACTAAATTTATACTGTTAAAAGATTCATAGGCCTACGATTCTGCATGACAATGCTACTCACTTGAGAGGGTCTTCATGATCACTGTCAATGCTGTCTGCTTCACTGTCAGGGTCTCCTCTCCACATCTGATCCAACACTACAGGGTCCTGTTCCTCTTCACTCCAGCTGTCCTCCTCTACTCCCATAAAAAAAAAACTTATGTTTAGAACATTTACCACACTGATAGCGATCCTTCAATCTTACTGTACAAATGTTTATGGTCGGTTCAATTAAATGGGTGATTTTAATCATATTTTTGTAACTTCAATCTGTGATCTACATTACATTTCATTGCACATAGCCATCATTTATTAGAAATAAGCATAATATTGGAAATTGGCCTGCCTAGAATGCGGCTTGATTCACTACGTCCTTCTTGGCCAAAAGCACCTGACTCTGCCCTGTTGTATCCGCTGAGCTGAGACAGCAGCATCTCTGGGGACGGTCCTGAGGAGGCCTTGCGCATTTGTGCTTGCAAAGCAAGAGCGTTTCTACGGGCGTGCTCAGCACAAAATGCCACTCTGGAAAGAAAAAACACCACAGAGAACAAGCCCATGTCAAAACAATGACCACAAAGTGAAACCACTCATGTGCCTGATTCCAAAGTGTGCTCTGCATTTTTTGTGTAGATCAGTATGGGGCAGATGGTGGCCTAGTGGTTAGTGAGTGGCACATGCGATCAGAAGGTCTTGTGTTTGAATCCCAGGGCTGCTAGTGGCACCACTGAGGTACCCTTGAGCAAGTTACCGCCCCCACACACTGCTCTCTGGGTACTGTGTTCCTGGCTGCCCACTGCTTCATTTGGTGAATGGGTTAAATGCAATGAAAGACTTTCACATTGTTCACACTGTTTGCTGTGGTGACATGTGTTCACGAATGACATATTGACCCTTTACACTTTAAAATAATAGACTTTGGGATCACTAACTCAATCTATACCATATGAAGAAATGTCTTTACCCATCCTTTTTCTCAGGTTTCGGTGCAGCATTGGGACACCGCTTGCCGTTTTTGTTGGACACATAGCTGCACTGTCTATAAGGAGCATTCTTGTCCTCCAGGATGTGCTTGATGCAGAACTCCCAGCCGTCCAGGCGTGGTTGTGAGCAGGCTCTCTGGGTATAGCCGCAGGCCTGGGGCTCCTGGGTGCGGCCGGTTTGAGTGACCCTGCCCCGGCTGGACGGTAGCACGTGGATTCGAATCCGGTTCATCTCTGCTTCTATAGGAGAATGGTAATCCAGTTAGCACTTTGTCTCTAAACTGGATTCAAATATTAATGGAAAACACCTTCTGTTTAAGACCATAATGATCATGCAGTGCCTAACACGCTTACATTGAACAGGGGAACACAGCTCATGCCACGTGTGCTGCAGCTTGTGTGGATCTGCATCAATGCGTTTTTCCACGTGTGTTGAAACATATGGTTTTAACTTCTGCAGTTATTGTTTGACTTTTGCAGTTATGTAACGTTACTGAAGGAAAAACATCTACAACATCTGCATTGAACCTGGACAACACCAGCATCACCAAAGCTGACAATCACAAGGCTGAAGTTGTCCTTTCCCTCACCAAATGCTTATTCTGATAGCCTGTTCCACCTCAAATACTGCAGAGGTTAGAGCCTGACCCTTTAAGGCGGAACGAACAATATCAATAAAGACTTCAGCCATCTTTGAACCGCCACTGAGGTGCTAGCAAGTTAGCACCAAGCAGAATTACACACAATAAACCCTCTTTGACTTCATAAAATATGCTGTTGAGGTTACTACAGGTAAGAAAAACATTACATTTTAGTTTGATATCTGAAAAGAGTCCATATTCACCGTTATTTTAGTCCAAAGTCGTCACACTTTGACCTCCGTCACAAATCACCAACACAAGTCTCCCGTCTGCTCTGCCTGAGCTCCTCCTTAACGCCAACGGCCCCCGCCTACTCTATCCGTGATTGGCTGGCAGGCTCGTATTGAGGGTTTTCATTGGCCAGAATGTTTGCGTAGGCGACATGCGCTCCCTTCCCCATTGGTTGAGCTGTTTGTCAATCTTAGTGAATCAAATGAATATTCATAACCTGCAAACCTCTTCTTGAAAATAGAATTGTAGATGTTTTTTTCCACACGATGATGTGGTATTATACATCGATTCAAGAAACAGACTTTATATCAAAATAAATAATTTAATGTAAAAGTGGGGAATTGTTTTTTTTGGTCTCCCAGAAATTCATGTTAATTCATAAGTTAAATGCATAAAAATGCATAAGTTAATTCTTTCCATAAAGGTCCCAGGCCTTGTACATTCTTCTTAATTTCCTGAAATTTGGTTTGGGAAGCTCCTGCAGATAAAAAAAGACAAGTAATGTGGATGAGTAATACACAAAGAAGATTGAAATATCTTGCAAAAATAACTAGATTGCTAATGTGAGAAATACCTGTTCATCATCCAAATGGAGAAGATCAACTAGAGGGACAATAGATGGTCTTCCATGAGCACACTGAAAGGGCAGCTGACAGGATGAGAGGGATCCCACCAGGGTACAACACTCCTCTTTACTCAAAACATCATTAAATTTAATCGCTCCTGTTAAGACAACACACTATTCAGTCACAAAAATGATTGTTGTGACTCACAACTGCATGTATGTCTGTCGTGATAAAGCCAATCAGCAATTTTCTTTGCATTAGTTCTCCCCTGCAATGAAGTGTTTGTAGTGTATACTGACCATGGCAAGCTTGTGAAGCAAGAACATTATGGACTGTCAGCGGCATAGTGCTTCTCACTCGTCCAGCCGAGCGCAGAAACTGAAAACAAGGAGTTAATCACATTAAACAAAGTCTATTACTGTCAACAATGCTTTCAAAGGTCCACTTATAGTTTATTGACTTTTCAAATGATACACTCATGTAAATCGAAAGCAAAAACAAGAAGCTGTACCAGTATTATGTATGATACGACACACCTCTCAGGTCATCAGTTTTCCGTATCCTTGATGGTGTCTCCATGTAGGGAATTATAGGCAGTCCATTTTGTCCATTTTTCCACAAAAGAGGTTTGCTGGATCCTTACTATATGCGTAAGTCTTTCTAGTTCAAATATCTCTTCAACAATGTCTGTCCAGTTATCCAGTGTAGGAGGCTCTTCTTTACACCATCTCCTGGTGATTGACTTTTTAGCTGCTGCTAGTAAAATTTTCACCAGGTAGGTGTCACTTCCAGAAACTTCCTCTATTTTTCAAATTACCCAGGTACAATGTTTCAAATGTCTTAGGCCACTCATATCCTAATATTTTCCTCATCTGTGACCACACATCCTCCCAGATTTTTTAAAATTTACTACATTCCCAAAATATATGTCCGCATTGTCTGTACCACACATTCTCCAGCACATATGTTGTGGACATGCCCTTTTAATCTTAGGGGTGATAAAGAATCTGACAATGTTTTTCCAGCAGAATTCTCTCCATTCCCTAGAGATGGATGTTGATTTCTGAACTTCACATATATTGTACCAGTCTTCTGACCTCAGTTGACATTTGTTTTCTTTTTCCCATTTATCTCTAATATAGAGTGTAGTATTTCCTCTTCTCTGTTCCAGCCCTCTATATAATACCAATAACACACTCTCTGTTTTATGTTCATATGCTTTGCACAATATCTTGATCATATTGGGTGGCTCTAATGATATATCTGGTTTGATGTTTTTTTCGAAGTAGTCCCTGACTTGTAGATATCTAAATAAATCACAGTTCTCCAAACCAAATGTCTCCTTTAATTCTTGAAAGCTTTTAATTTTGCCTGAAAGGTCCACTTTTAACCCGATCACGTACGAGGACATAAACGTAGGCATAATACAAAATCTTTCAAGCAAAGAAAAAAAATCAGCCAAGCATGTTACAAACCTCTGACTCACCTCAATGTGCTCTCGCAAGTATTCCTAAATAGACAGAAAAAGAAAAATCAATGGCCATCCTCTTAATTAAGCTTCGAGCGTAATTTAAAGTCCTGAGTAACATCGTTTCAGGTCTGACCTCTGCAATAGACTTGATGACGGTGCATCTTCCACGCCGCAGCTCAGTGTTTTCCTTCTCTATAAAACATGTGGGGAGTCGCTGCAGAAGCACGTGTGACTTCCCTGTCTGAGGGAAGCCTATTTCTAGAGCAAAGTCTCTCAGAAAAGGCTGATACAACCTGCACAACAAAAGTATTACTGTCAGTTAATACATTTGTAGTTGCTGTATCACTACTGATATATTTGCAACCAGGTGTGTAAAAAAGTCCCAGTATATGAGACAGTTACTGTAACAAATGCTAAAGAAGTTGCAGCAGCTATCTTGAGTTTTGTCTGCACTTTTGTTCAACTGTTTGTCACACTGTGTTAGAAACCATAAAGGTTGTGTGCAACTCCATCTATTAGTCAAAGTAACAGATCAGGAAAGTTCACATTCTCCTCCAAGCTTCCTGAGCTGTCCAATGATTAGCAGCAGTTTGAAAAGATGCAGTGCATACTTGTGTGTCTTAGAGGAACCTTCTTCCTCCTACCTTGGTAACATCATATGATAAGGAGAAACATAGCTAGGGGGTGGATCTGGACTTAAGTCAATTGTAAAAACAAAAGCTGGCTTGAATCAAGAAATAAGTAGTACACTGTAGAGAAAATGCTGGTTCCTTTACAGTGGTGGCAAAAGGAACAAAGGGTTGTGACGTCTACATTGCAAATGTAGACATTTTATTTACTATCTATAAAGGAATAGAGACCCTACGTGTCTGGGGTTCTTTAATTAATAATGATAAAGACTAAATAACTGAAAGATACAGGTAGTCAGGCACTTTTGTCAAATGTACACACAATGTCTTTTGACTTCGTATTCAAATATGAACCAAAGAGAATGCATTTCTAAGCGTATATGCAATATGTAACTGCATATCATGTTCTGCATATTGATGTTACAAAAATAAATATGTTATGCTCTTTAAAATTAAACAACCCTTGAATGGAAAAATGTGACAGAGCTTTAGTAAAGCTCATCCCTGTCAGTACAACATGCAAGATTTCACAACTGTAAAATGATACACCTCTGCTCAAAAATTTGCACACAATTATTCAAATAATCCACTCTGGTTAGGCCAAACAAAAATATCATTTCTTGGCAGTAATACAATGCTTGGTGAAGAAAGGGTAGGATGCAAGATCCAAAGAATATCATATTCACAGTGAAGTATGAAGGTGAGAGCATCATGATATGAATTTGCTTCTCTGCGAATGGTACTGTCCAACAGAGTACCAGAGGAAATCAAACAGTTTGCAGAATGAGCTGAAATTAAAACACAATGCAAAAAGCCACCTGTTTCTGAAAGTAGATGCCTCAAAACTGTAATTGTCAAAATTTGCACAAAGTACTATTTACTTGTAATGTCTCAACACTTCAACTTTAGTTTTTAAACATGCATTTGTTTATGCCTATAAATACAGGTTCTTTTGTTCATATTTATAAATATACGGTCAAAAGGCATAAGGAAGTATATTACCTTACAGTGTCCTGTAGCTCCACGATTGGAGATTGGATTGGATTGGATTTTTAAATTATGTTTTTTCAAACATTTTATAAACTGTCAAAAACAAATGTCTCAGATATCAAGGTATCATAACCATTTTTTGGCAATGTCTTTCTGTGATGTAGCTTTTAAAGGCATTAAACGCTGCAGACACCTGGTTCCTATCTGTGTTGTAAACAATTCTGACTTAATTCTGGTAAGCTTCTGTAGAACACAGCATTTCATGTCAAACCAGTCTGAATGGCTTCATATCTTAAATGACTGAACCAGAGAATTTGAAAAATGGTGTAATTCCTCATTAACAAATCAATGCAGCGCTAATTTGTGGTTCTCAGCACCTGTGAAAAAACCAAAAAGCCCAAAAATGTCTTGGCTGGTCTACTACATTTGGAGAATGGGAAAGTTTTAAAATTCATAGTGTCATTCCGTCTCACCATAGACATGTTGAATGAGGAACAGAACAAAGGACACAATATAATACAGTACAAACCACTAAGAAATAAACTTCACAGCCACGTAGCACTGAACAGTAGACTAGACAGGACCGGGACAGGAAAAGTACATCACTGGGAGGGGAAAAGCTACTGGTCTTCACGTAACCATTATACGTGTATTATTACCAGAACACACTGATAACAGTGATAATCCATCGTTCTTAGCGCAGAAACGCGGTCACGAGTGCAGACAATAAAACTGACCTCAAGAGTCTCAGCTCCTCCTCGGTCACACTGATCTCCAGAGGAGGAATCACACTTGACGAACAGAGTCTCTTTTTACCCGGTGTGTCTGGATCATCCTCATATGATTCTACATGAAACAGAAAGCATATTTGTGCATTTCTTATGTGCTTATGGTATAAAAAAGGAGCCAAATTCCAGAACATTCTCGTAAAATCTGCGGTTCCTACTGATTTGCATATACACTTTTCTGTGGCTGTACCTGATGGAAGCAATGTTGCTGGTTTTACCTGTCAGAAGCCCCTCAAGGCGTACCCTTTCATGTGCAGCATGCTGATCAACAAGCACCAGAAGGTTTCCTGAAACGACAAACGGAAAAACACATAGTGCCAATGTTCGGCAACTTCATAAAGGGACTAAACTTTGGTGACCTGACTGGAAAGCCATTACAAACAAGACACATGATAATATAAACGTAAGAAAATACATACCTTCACTTTCACTCGTTTCAGAGGTTTTCTGGTCCGTTGTATTTATGAGACAGGCGAGAAACTTCTTGTCTACTTGATGAATAACCTGGATTTAAATGAAGGTAACTGGGAGTATTAGGTCTTTCATAATTTCCTATTTACTCACTGTGAGTTGTGTGAGGAGTGCACTGAAATTGACCAGAAACTGGAAAAGACTAACTGAAAGTAGAACTTGCCTTCATTGAATGGATCATATCTTTAGTGAAGCGATAGGGGAAGAGAATATTATGGATTTTCACAGCAAGGCCTTCTGCTTGACCGCTGGTCACATCCACAGCAACCTTCAGAAGAATGACAATTAGACAAAGTCAGATGAAATATCAGAGGTATTATGATTCAGACTGCACAAGTTCTTTTGAATGAGGATGAATTGGAATTGTGTCTAGGGCTGCAACATTAACTGAACTTTCACACAATCATAACAGCAGCATCCCAACACAACCTCCCTCCCCCAAAAAAATAAAACATTCATGATCCTGATACTTTTGAAAATATCATGCTCTACCCAAAGCTTACAGACGTACTTGAGGGGGTCGTACAAACACAGGGTTATTCCACTCAGAGAAAAGAGCTGACACTGAACCAGGACCCTGGGCCCCATCTAAAGGAGAGTGAAAGAAGAGCAATCAGTGGGAAGCACAGCACAGTTTTTCATCAGGCCTACTCTCACAACATGCATTACCTCTGTGGTCTATGCTTGTACTAAGGACTCTTTCTGCTCTAGATTTGGGGAGAAAGGGGAGAACTATGTCTGTCTGAAAAGGGTAGCACCTGTACTCGAACCCTACAGGCAAAGAAACACTGATTAAAATACACAAAATAAACAAAGACATGCCTATTCACAGATGTCTTAAATTAGTAGTAAAGATAAAACTATGAAGCAATACAGAATTAGACAATGAAAAAAAGAGTTACATAAGTTTTGATACAGTTTTTAACACTTGGCATTCTCTCAAGTGGCATCATGATAACTGAATTGGAAGGCTTTTTCAATACGCTTGATGCCATGAAACACTTGTCTGTTATTGAAACCTACTCAAAATATTTTCAGAATTTCAAAATATTTTTAGGGGAAATACATGAATAAACAGGCCCTGAATCCACTAATTATATATGTTATTTCAAAATGTTCTGAATATGAAAAATGGACATTCAATCCAATGCATTCAAACCTTTTACTAAACCTTGTTATCTAATACACGTCATGTACTGAAGAAACGTTTCAAGAGGAGGCTTGTAAATCACACAGAGAAGACAGGAACAGCTGCAGTACGTTACCTACCTGTTTTAGAAACAACACTAATGGCCATATTTGTGACATCTGTTGAGCATAGTGCTGGTGTCTCCAATGAAGGAGCTTCATATTTACTGAGTCCTGTCATTTGATTGATGTAGACCAGTTTTCCCAACGAATCATCGTAATGTGTCAGCCAGTCACTTGATACCGGGACCGACCCATCACCCTCATGGCCCTGTCTTTCATCTGGAGCCTGGTCCTCATTTCCTGTTTGGGAGGGCACAAGGTCATGTTGTGATGCAGGGTTAATTATTTGACCTGAGGGGATAGCTGGCTCGGCAGAAGTCGTAATTTCAGAAGGAACCCGAAGGTCTCCAGTTGTGGCGGTGGAGGTGGGAGTTGATGGGTCATGCCCATGGGGAGCAGTGAACGTGGGTTCATCTGGATGGCAGTCTACAACCAAATCATTTGTTCCACAGTTCTCAGCTGCCAAACTTTGTTTTGAAGATCCATCACTGCTCTCCAGCATATCGCAATGAGAAATGTGAGAATCTGAAGAGACAATGTCCTGTGTTACAGTGTTAGGCAATGTTTCCATGATGGAAGTCTCTTTGTGTTTAATATCTTTAAGACTGTCTTCAGATAATTTCTTACATTGTACCATGTCACATTTTAAGTGTGAAAGTTTTGCTGCTAAAGATATTCTACCCTTTGTGCTAGAACATTTAAGTTTAGAGGAGGTAGAAAGAGTATAATCTTTTGACAATGAGTGGTCTAATTTAGACTCTTCTATTCGTTTATCCTCGGCGCTGAGTAGACTGTTGTTCGCATGCGAAGCAAAAGATGTTCTAGAAACTGATGGACATAAAATGTCAGTGATTTGTGTTTGGCCTTTTGTTTCTGCACCCTTGCCATACATTCTCTTGAACTTGTCAAGAGATCCTGTTTCAAAAGTCAGAGTTAATTTGCGACGTGGTGTGACCTTAGTGATCTTAGGCCCAGCAATACCTTCAGCGGTGTAGCCATCCATGTAACCTTGAGCACAGAGTAATGACAACTTTCTCTTGGGCGCACAGCAAAGCTTTGGTTCAGTGAATGTCCTCAGACTATCCAGAGGTTCTTCGCGATCAACCACAGCAATCCTGGTATTTTCACAATGAGAATTTGTATTATCTTTGACATTGAGTGACAAGACATTGTCATTCACATCAGGCCCTTGAGCATTCTGATCATGTTCAGGCATGTCCTGGTCTTTGCAAATATCAGTCTGCAGAACAGAAACTGAATTAGGCTGAAAAGACTTCTCAGCATCATGGTTTTGAATGTCTGGCTCTGAATCTGAACTTGCCCTAGACTCTGTATTTAAAGATACCTGTTCAAAAATCTGATCAGGACTCCGGACCTCCAGATCTTTGACAACATCTGGCTGATCAGTTGTTGCTATTCCCATTCTTGATATAGAAGTTCCTACATCCTTCGAGTCATCTTCAATAATTTTGTGACATGCTTGAGTCTTTGCACTCGCATTTCTGCATGGACTGCTTGCTGCATTACTAAAAACACTCTCAAAGGTTTGGATGTCACTCAATAAAAGCTCAGACACTAAATTTTCCTTTGTGAGGAACGCTTTTACACCTTCCTCAATGCAGGTGAGGACACCATCCCAGTCTCTGAATTCTATAAGACTCTTTGCTGGCTCCAGGCATACATCATACTCAGAGTATTGGCACTTAATGTTGATGACATAAACTCCATATAGGTCAGCCCCACTTCTTTGTTTAGGGCTTGAAATAACCGGAGAAGTGTTTGGACTGCTGCTCTGTCCGCTTGAACTGCTCAGTTTCCGGAGGAGGCAGTTGAGCAGTTTGTGAATGCGCGTTTTCAGAAGCAGTCTGCCATTAACAAAAAGGAACTGCAAGCTGCTGTTGTAGTGGCCCTCGCGGCCAATGTGTCCGCTCATTTGAAACTGTCCATGGGTGTAGTCCACCTCGCCAAGCTTTTGGGCCCTTGCCAAACCGTGGATTCGGACAAACCTGTAATAAGTATTCCTGGCTTTGGGAAGCTGCACCAGCATGGTACCAGAACAGTCCTTCTTTACAGAGAACGACACGGATGGATGCATCAGAGATACGGACTCCACCCTCTGACGAAGACGTTCAACCTCCAGCCCTGAGTCCATCCTCTTTCTCCTGACCGGCATGTTATGAAACAAGTTACACACAAGCACTGTAGTACCAGCTGACGGACGGGTATCCTGCGACTCAAAAACATCCAGTCCCTTCCCTTCATTAAACCTTTTAACAAATGTTTTCACCGACATCTTTGTCCGTGAGGATATTTCAACCATGGCTGCAAGGGAGATGATGCTGGCAATCGCCTCCCCTCTGAACCCGTAATAGCGAAGGTTATCCAAATCCTCCAGTGAGCTGCATTTGCTTGTGCAGTACCTGGTCCCAACTTTCTCTATGTCTTCTTGGCCCATCCCAGAGCCATTGTCTATCACCTGAACTTTGCAAGCCTCTATGTCTATCTTCACAGCAACACATGTTGCTCCAGCATCAATGCTGTTCAGTAGGAGCTCCTCCACACACTGCTGCAACGAGAAGATGGCAATGCCTGAACGTAGCTTGGCTTGGACTTCTTTGGACAGAGTCCTGATCATTCTGAAACACAAGATACCATAGAGAGAATAACAAATATGAATTAAAACATACATCTTCACACACCATATGGACAAAAGTATTGGGATGCCTGACCATTACATCAACAGGGCCTTTAATGACATTGCATTCAAATACACAGACTTTAATATGGAGTTGGTCCTCCCTTTGCAGCAATAACAGCTTCCACTCTTCTTGAAAGGCTTTCTACAAGATTTTGGAGATTCTGTGGGAATGTGTCGCCAGTCATTCTGTAGAGTATTTGTGAGGTCAAGTGCTGATGTTGAACGAGAAAACCTGGCTCGCAATCTCTGTTCCAGTTCATCCTAAAGGTGTTTGACGGGGTTGAGGTCAGGGCTCTGTGCGGGCCAGTCAAGTTCTTCCACACGAACTCATCCAACCATGTCTTTATGGACCTTGTTTTGTCCTCTAGGGCAGTCATGCTGGAATAGAAAAGGTTATTCGCCAACCTGTGTCCACGAAGTTGGAAGCATAGTGTTGTCCAAAATGTCTTGGTATGCCAAAACATTAGGATTGACCTTCACTGGAAATAAGTGGGCACCTGAATTCAACAGAGGTGTCCCAATACTTTTGTCCACATAGTGTAGTATGTCCCACAACAATACAGGACCGGACGTTCAAACACGGAGACAAGTGCAGTTTCGTAATTACATTTAGCCTTTCAATTATGCATTTTTACCTTAAAAGTTAAGTTTTGAGGAGCTCCAGTGTCAACAGCTGGTTAAAACCGAGACGGTTAAAACTTCTCCCTTCAGACACAGCAAACTGTTTACTTAACCAACTCGCTGTAATGTTTAATATGTTAGCTGTTTGCAGGGTGCAGGAAGTTGTGAGTGAAACAACATTAAATACAGCACAGCAAATGAAAAGTGGGGACATTTTCTCTCTGCATACTTCTCCGTCATCTGGTCTGTTTTGAACTACAGAGGAGCCGAAGTTCCGCCTTCTGAACGAATCGACCCTTTTAAACCGGTTCTTTAAATGAATCACTCGAACCGATTCACGAGTCCAACTGAGTCAAACTTTTGGTTTTCATCCTTCAATCCAGCTCTGATTGACTCGGATGTTCGAACCATGTCAACGGATTCTGAATCGAACGCCCCCCCCCCGCCCTTCCCGGCGAGGCGTTCGATTTAGAACGCCGCTGACGCAAGATCCTGTGACGCACCACGATTTTAAAACACGGTCCTCCTCAGTGATGGCGGCGTCGTTCTCGTCTCCTTCGGCGAATCTCAATAAATGGTGTTTCACCCGCGAGCAGATCGAGAACAGTCCGTCTCGGAGAGCGGGCCTCGACCCGGACAAAGAGCTGTCTTACCGGCAGCAGGCGGCGAACCTACTCCAGGATATGGGGCAGCGGCTCAACGTGTATCCTCCTCCTCCTCTCTCTCTCTCTCTCTCTCTCTCTCTCCCTCTCTCCCCTCTCTGTATCTCTTTCTCTGGCTGCTCTCTCTCAACATAGGCTGTTGCTCTGTCCTGCTATTACTCTGAAAATATTTGTATTGTGATTCTGTTTTAATTTCAGACCCTTGTTTGTGCAGAACAGGCATGCAGGCTGAGGCTTGTGGGATGTGTAGGCCCTGGCCTGCCCTCCCAGAACAATAGCGGGCTCGGTGCTAAGCTAGCTTGTGCTTTTTACCTCATTATTGTTTTTCGACACATGTCAGGTGTCGTCTTGTTGTTGCAGAGAAATGTATGAGAGACCCTTTTGTTAACCAGTGGCTTACATTTCTGTTTAAATCTCGAAATCCTGCTTTTGTGACACTTAAAGTTAGCTTAGCGTGTTAGCATGCTAATATGTTGTTAACGTTCTAAGTCAGTATTGTTGTCAAATGAGGGTCAGCTGTCTTCTTGTTGTCGTAGAAAAATGTTTACGCGTATATTCTGTCAACAAGATCATTACTTTTCTGTGTATAAGTGACAGTAGGGCTTTTTTACTTTTATAGTTAGCTTAGCCTGTTATCGTGCTAATAGTGCTAGCGCTGTAACTCATTATAATTGTCAAAACGAAAGGCAGCTGTCTTATTACTGTTGTAGAAAAATGTTTAAGAAGACCTGTCGTAAACTATCTCATTACTTTTCTATTTCTGCTTTTTTGACACTGGGTGTTAGTTTAGCTTGTTAGCATACTAGTGGAATATTAGTGCTGTAACCTGTAGAGCTTTTTAAGATGGTTCTTAGTGCTTTAAATGACAAAAGGAATAGGTCTTTTAAACAGTGCAACGTTTTTTATTTGTATAAGCTGCAAATTTTTGTTTGGGCCCAAGTTGATTTTAGTTGTCTTATCACTAGGACGTTATTAGAGGCAATTGTGCAAGTTTTAATGCATTTCAGAGTTTGTTTACATTTTGAATAGTGTAATTAGAATGAGAAGACTTTATTGTTCTCAGAAATTTGCAACATGAAGCGTTTAAGCTGCTAGCCACTGACAGTAGGAGGTGTGTTTGTATTGATTGTATCTGTCCTTAATTGAGATGAACAGATCCCAGCTTACTATCAACACTGCCATTGTGTACATGCATCGTTTCTACATGATCCAGTCTTTCACTCGCTTCCACCGTAATGTAAGTGGCACCTTATGACCTTACACTTCCAATATACGTGTACTGTCAGGTTTAATGTCTCCGTGAAATGACAGTGTGTCTTGTCGTGCCCTGATGCAGGTGATCGCCCCGGCCGCACTCTTTTTAGCAGCAAAGGTGGAGGAGCAGCCTCGCAAATTGGAGCATGTGATTAAGGTGACCCATGCATGTCTAAATCCTCAGGACCCTTGTCCAGACACCAGGAGTGATGTAAGTATTTACCTGGATGTTGTGATTATGGACATATGTGGCATGTGTGCATGTCTGAGTGATCTGCCTTAAGAATTGTGTGAATTTGGCTTTCATAACACTGTGGTCTCCACAAACCAATTGTTTTCCCGTTTTGTTGAAGATTTTCTCTGGTTGTTTGTGGATGAATGGATAGATCTTATATACGTGTTCTGTGTTAAATTTTCTTAATTCCACAGTCTTTTCCTTATTTACACCTACTATTAATATATAAAAAAATAAGTTTTAAAAATTCGTTTCAATAATCCAATAATGATCCAATAATATTTTCTTTTTTAAACAGAGAACATTTGTATTCAAAGCAATTGGCTGTGAAATGTTTCAGTGAAGCTTTGGCGCTTCTCAGAAATCACTATACCACATGCTCATTCTCCTTGAGGCATTGGAAATGTACTCATTCTTGCAGTGATTTTAATTCATGACTCCTCTTTCTCTCAGGGTGGATGTTGTGTGCCTGTCTCATCACTTCTATATCTATCTCTTTATTCTGGATCAGTCATTTACTGTCTTGCATTGAATTGAAGTCATGGAACTTGTATTTATCATGAAGTATTGATTGGCTGAAAGCAGTTGCATTAAGGGGGTGTGAGAGAGAGAGTGAAATGAGAGCGTGCGACCATGTGAGTAACCTGCCTGTCCTCTCGATCTCAGACTTACCTGCAACAAGCCCAAGACCTGGTCATTCTTGAGAGCATTATACTCCAGACCCTCGGTAAGTTTGGAATGGTGAAAGTGGGTCTATGAGTCACCACATTAGAGAGAAGCACTGATTAACCCTGTTTGCTCCTGTCCACAGCACGGTCCCAGGAGTCAACTGGAGCATGGCAAAGCTCCTTGTCAACAACTGTCTTACCTTTTTCAGTTCTTTCTTGTTTCCATGTCACTTTGACAACGCCACCATCTCTGATTGTGCTTTCATTTGCGTACCATTTGAGGATTTTTGAGCCATTCTGGGCACTTACACAGATACAGGCTGGTGCACTTTGTACCTGTTTCCCAGACCAAGATTAAGCCTAAAGTGAAATTTACATTGGGAATTTACCATTAGCTCTGCAGTTCTTTCTAAGACTAAGTTTAATCTATGGGAATCCATCCCCTGGTAATTGGCTGATCAACTGCACCTGCGTTAAGTGGCAAAACTAGTGTAATGGGCTTTTGTTGTATTTTATTTGAATCCTTTTTTATATTAATCCAGTTAAGTGGTGTTACAATGACAGCAATGATATCTAAGTATTGTCCACAGTTTGTTGGCCATTTTTTGGTGTTTTCTTTGCTGTAGGAGTGGCTCAAAAATATCTTGGTAAATTTGCAGAGAAAGCCCATCTTTCCATATTTTCTTAACTCATTCATGTTTGTCCTATCTAGGGTCAGTCATCTGAAGAGTCAAACCACTTCATTACAATCTGTAAAAAGAGCGAAAAGAGCTTTGACATGGTCAAAGTGTACAATGATGAAAGTCCCCATTGCCATGCTCACTGAATTTATTAGCCTAGAAACCCAACCACTGTGAATTATACAGGTCTGTTTCATTGCTGTTTAATAAGGATTTTGTATACTATCTTAAATCTCATTATTTCTGTTTTTCTCCTCTGCCCTTTTCAATCCAGCCTTTGAAATAACCATCGACCATCCCCACACTCATGTTGTCAAGTGTACCCAGCTTGTACGAGGTACGTACTGTATGTATATCTTTTTTTTTATATATATATATAAAATATAAATAAAAGCGCTATATAAATAAAATTAATTGTTTCATCCTCCCAAATGGAAGTGGAATTTTGGTATGCTTATTTGCAACAGTGTCTTATTTGGGATATTTGTATTTTTGTTCCAGCGAGTAAAGACTTGGCCCAGACGTCATACTTTATGGCAACTAACAGGTGTGTTAATACAAAACAACCCAGATAAACAGCTTTCCCACTAATGCAAGATTATAGCTTGAGTTTTTCAAAGCTGATTATAACTTGTTGATGACTGTATTAAACACATGGCTTTTCAGTTCATGAAATCTATTCAATTTTGCTCTCTTTGGGTGTTTATTTACTTATTTTTGTTTGTGTTAAACGCGCATCGACCAACCCTTTGATGCAGTCTACATTTGACGACATTCTGCCTGCAATACAGTCCACCTGTTGTTGCCTGTGTGTGCATTCATTTGGCCTGCAAATGGTCCAACTGGGAAATCCCAGTGTCCACTGACAGCAAGCACTGGTGGGAGTATGTCGACCCAACAGTGACTCTTGAGCTTCTAGATGGTATGTTTAGGCTATTCCACAGTACCATGTCTTAGTTATGCGATACACTTCCGGTAAATAATGTTACTGTTTTGTTTTCCTGATCAGTGCATTCAGGCTCTTCCATAAAGTTGTTGATTTTCACATCTTTATTTTTGTCCAATATTACTGCATAAGATTTCTTCTAATGTCAAAACTTGCAAATTGTTCTACAGAACTTACGCATGAGTTTCTGCAGATCTTGGAGAAGACCCCTAGCCGCTTGAAACGCATCAGAAACTGGAAAGTAAGTAATCTTGGCTGTAGAACTTTGTTTTAGCAAGCACCAATAAGATTTGAATAGAATCAAGAATAATGATGGAGCTACAAAGCTTGTTCATTATTTATGTCTTCTGAATCAATGGTTCCTCTGTTTTGGGTAATTTCCACATCTATAATCATTAACATCTATAATCAAAGCATTAACATTCAAGACCTAGGGCAGTTTCCATTTATTCCAGAAGGGGGTGACAAAGCCCTAAGGGTTTTCACACACTTGAGTTTAATAGACCACACAAACCTATGTAATATGTGAAAAGGAAATCTAAACACTGACACATTTCTTTCGCAGCAAAGCTTGTGGTTGCTTGTGGTTTTTCGGAGTGCTCTGTGTGTATAGGTCAAGTTAAGCTCCTCCACACAGCCCCCATGCAGAGTTTCAGTGACAGCCCATCTGTGATTTTAGTTTTATTTTTAAAACTCTCACGGAGTTTGGAATAAATATAATTTCTTCACCATTACGGTTAAGTGGATAATTTATTTCATTTTAATAAAGTCACATCTTTATTGTCTTCTCATTTCAGGCGGCAGGCCAGACAGCAAAAAAAACCAAAGTGCAAGAGGAGGGTGATAAGACCGAGACAATGATGAACATGATCTCCATGGCATCATCTGGGAGTGCTCTGGCTGGCCTGATGAGCCTCTCTGCTCCTCCCTCTGGCTCTTCCTCCTCCATGGCCTCTTCTGCAGACGAGAAGGACCGAAGCTCGGCTGGAAGCGCCCAGCATTGGCAGCCTGGAAACAAAGAGCAGCAGGAACCAAACCATGAGCTGCAACCTCCCGCCAGGGTCTCCCTAAGCCTGAGTGAGTACCGGGCCAAGCATGCAGATGAACTGGCAGCCCAGAAGAAGAAGCTGCTGAACATGGAGGCCAGCGTGAAGCGGGACTACGCCACCGCTGCCCAAGCCCTGTTTGGACAGCAGAGGAAAGAGAAACACCATCACCACCACCATCACCAGCATCCTAGCTCCCACAATTCTGGCTCTAGCTCCTCAGATCCAAGCAATCCATCACCCATTGTCCTCAAGATTCCTCTGGATGAGCGGCAGGATCGTGGTTCTCTCAAAATGCGCCTGCATCCTGGGGGTAGTCAGTCACAGGGCCACAGCAGCCGGGGGGCCGAACAGGACATTAAAGTGCGGATCCGCGTGCCGGACCGGCGAGGCGGTTCGGGGGAGGAGGGGAAGAGTAGGGAGAAGCACAGAGAGCGGTCCAATCATCACCACCATCATCACTATCACCACCACCATTCGTCCTCTAGTAGTGGCTCCATCTCTTCGTCGTCCTCGTCCTCCTCACAGCATAAACACTCTAGTTCCGCAAACAGCTCTGGAAGTAGCAAAAAAGTTCCCTCAAGTGACTCTATGAGAATGAGTTCGTCTTCATCCTCCTCCTCTTCCAGAAAACGAACACACCCCACAGAACTCTCAGTAAGCTCCCACCCTTCTAAAGTCAGCAAATCCTCTAGGAACTCATACCAGTTGCCTCTTCCTATGTCTGTATCTCATGGTTCAGACCTCTTGCCATCTATGGGACTTTCACATCATCAGGAGGGCTTCTCGCACGCCAAAAGTGAAAAGGCGGACACTAACGGCCATGGAGCTGCCACTGGGAACCAGTCCAATGAGTTCCAGGACACATTCGACATGTTAAACTCGCTGCTGAGCGCCCAGGGGGTGCAGCCCACCCAGCCGCAGATGTTTGACTACCACACTCAGTATGGGGAGTACAGATATGCAGGCGGCTCGAGAGGCGGCACATCCCAGCTCCCACCCCTTCCGTCCGAACCCCCTCCACAGCTACCACCACTGCCTAAATAACCCCCCCAGCCAACCGAGCACACGGTCCCAGGCTGGGCTTTCTAGGTTCCGTCCCTGTCCCTCCACTTTGTAACTTTTAGGTTGACAGCAAAGTAATGTACCACTAAATCGACCTAGCCATGGCTTGCTCACAAATGCGCTACTGAAATCCTTGATTACACACAAACACATCCAGTGATATTTTCACATATACACAGAATAACCATTTAAAGATATGTATGTATTCTGACAAAAAATGCATTGTGTCCAATAGTTTGAGTGAGGATTTGTTTTGGCAAACTGTTTGTAAAGCTTGTCCATCCTAACGGCCATAAGCAGGATGAGGATGGGTCAGCTGTGTACTGCGTTTTTAATTGTATTTTTATTGTATTCCATCTAATTTTTAGCTTATTAACCCCACCCTTTTTAAAAAAAAAAAAAATTGGGGTCATTGAGCATGGGTGTATTCTGCAACACCCATCTGTGTGGCAATAATGGTTAATTTAAAATAGAGCAAAATATAGCAAAAAAAGAGCAAAAGTGAAAAGCTATTTATTTAAAAAAAATGTACATACTATTTTTGATGTCACTGACTTTTATATATACAGTATGTCTTTTAAAAAAAAAAAAAGGAAAAATGGAGTGTAACTGACTGAGGGGGACTTTGTGCAGCCACTGTCTTCTGAGTGTAACTGTCGAATAAGGAAAAAGAGATGTGCTTGTTTTACATATGGATTTTTAAGACTTCGTAACAATTTTAGTGTCCTTTTTTTTCCTAAACTATATTTATTAATAACCTTTCGGAACGTTACTAGAGGTCGTCGTTTTGGAAGTAATCTGGATTTATTTTTGTATTGTTTTAGCCTGCTCCTGTATTTTACATCTTATCCCATTTTTGTTTTGGTGACCACTTAAGAGAACGGAAAATCCAAACCATATCATCTCTTCCAAATTTGCAATTTGTATGTTTCACTTGCTTTGTGTTAATAATGTAAATGGCTAAAGCCATCTGATATTTTTACTTTTTTTGTTTGTTTTTTTTTTTAAGTCTAACTTAGGAGAATCTTTTTTTTTTTAGAATTGTAGACTATTGTGGGAAGCAGTCATTGTTTTAAATGGTTGTAAAAAAAAAACAAAAAACTAAATGCTGAGTATATTACACATGTAAATTTCACTCAAATACCAACCCAAGCAGTATTCGGAGTTCTTAATGACCCTGACCCATGTGGACATCACGTGATAAAAATGAGATGTTTTTTTACTGCATCGTGCTGAGTATCTTTGCACAGTTTCAGGATCGGCTCTGCCTTTTAAAGCAGGACTTTATAGAAAAAAAAAAAAAACACTTTGTTGCAAGAGAGACCACGAGTCATTGTGAAGCATTTACATGCTACTCCATTACCGTGTTCGGATAACCTGCTTGACTGTGTCTACCAAAGTTGTACTTCTGGGCAGTGTCGTAGATCATGATGCGAAGCACCAAACACAGCTGACATGTTTCATTTGAAGAAGTCATGTCTGGTTTTTCTTTTTCTTTTTTTAATTGAATTTTACAAAGTGAATTTATGTTTGAGTGCATTTGAGTAAAGCTTGTGTTCATGTTCAGCTTCTTGCTAAAAAGTGGGCGCCTTTGCAGCTGTCCTTACATTAACTTCGGTTAATGGTTTTTATGGGGGAGACAAAAAACATTGAAATACGTCAAGCAAGGATAAAACCACTGAAAACAGCATTAAACTAGCACTTGCTGTACCTGCTGCATGTTAATGATCCAGTATTGAGTATTAACACTCATTCCTCCCAGACCTATGGGTGTAGGGTGTGTTTTCGCCACGCCTCGCCACCAAAAAACTCAATGTCGTGCTCCTGACTCTCCCTATTGAACTTCCAGATGGTGCTGGAGATAAAGGGGACGTACAAGATTTATTTTTTTTGGTCATGTTGTTGGTTCTCTAGAGATGGGCATCATGACAATGGGGAAAGGCAATATTTTTGCTTTCATGCAATTCATATCACCACTGTATCAGTCACGTGTGAAGGAAGATGGCTTTTATCCGACGTTTTCTATCTTCAGTGGTACCACATGAACTCTCAGGTTTTGGATGGAGTTTGAGCATTTCTCGGGCAGATAAAACTTAAGGTTTGCATTTTGTGAACTCTGTTCCTTTTATAAATGTGGTTGATATAATCTCATGTAAATAAATGTTTTATGAGAAACATTAGTTATTAGTCTTTATTTGCCAAGTTGTATTTTCTCTTGGATGTTACTGATTTCTCAATGTAGATTCAAACATTTGTCTATATGGTCAATAACGGATTTTTAATTAGAACAGATGCAGATAGTGGTGTGCAAAAGTTCAGGCAGCTCTGGTCAAATGAGATGGGGTTTTTTATTTTGTTTATTTTATATATTTTGAGTAAAAATAAGTACATACCTTCACCATTACACACTTTTGTGTGTTTATTACTGTATGGATCTATGAACCTATGGGAAAAGATTAAAATATGTGGTCTTTGCAAACTTGACTTTTTTAATTATTAGAAATATTAATTTTTTCCTACGTGTCTACATATGTAGAAATTCTGCATTAAATGTTAAAGCCAAATTAGGTTTTCAAATAGAAAATCGACCAAACGTTATTTGACATGGAGTGTTCAAACGTTTTCACTCTGCTGTAGTTATCGTTGCCCATATAATGTTGTTTTACAGGTTTCTTTTGTTGACATCAAAAATATGGACACAATGCCAGTGAATTTTAATGATTTAATTATCTTTAGAACAATGCAAAATATTCCTGCTTGCAATTTAAAAAACAATCCCAAAAGCGTGGTTTTGTAAAGCTAGCAAAGCCAAATCTGGGTGTACAGGAGTCACAAGAGACTGCGTAATCCTGATTAACTTTCCATTCCTGGCATTTTTGTCTTAGCCTTAATGTGTGACTTGTTGTTTTATTGACACAGTAATGCTGACTACCATCCAAATCAGGATTAAGCGTTTAAATGTGCCCAACACTCTCTAACGCTTTCCTTCAAGGATTCATTATTGACCAAGTAGAAATTCATGTTCATCATAAAAATTGAGATTCACTAGGAACTGTTAGGGACACATGAATATCTGGTATAATACAAATAAGAGCATCATAGACAGAGCATCACCCTTCATCTTCTTCACAAATGTCTGAAAGGTTTCAGTTACAATACAAATATCTGTTAAGGTCAATGGACTTGAGGTCTATTGAGAATGTGGAGTTTAAGCTTGAATCAATATCAAATCAAGTCCAGTTGCCTTGACAGAGTTTAATTTTTCTACATTTCTCCATGATTAAATGATTACAATCTGCCCTGTACAAAATATTTTAGGAATATATTTATATATATTTTAGGAGGAAAATAATAAAATGCTGAGGGCTTGTTTTACAAAAAGCTTTTTGCCTAAAACATTTTATAAAGCCATTTCAGGAGCATGTTGGTTAATAATATGGCCATATTTACATTGCTGGTGTCATGACTCCTGGTTCCACCAGTGTAAAGAAAAAAAAAACATTAAAAATAGTTTCTCCACATAACTGTTTCATGTCAAACCGATCTGAATGGCTTTATTTCCATCTCAGCGTCTGAATAATTAAGAATGAAAACTTGGAGGAGTTCCCCTTTAATCCTGCATTGTATGTCTGTACTATTGTACACAAACACTACTACAGGCCTATTATATGCATTCCCAAAATGTGATATAACCTCTCCTTCTGCAGTGTGTATAGAAATATAGAAGTGGCCATTACAATTTAAGCTGCTTACGGCCGCTGACCCAGTTCGAAACAAAGACTTCAAACACACCGTTCCCCAGAGATCTCCAGTGCATTACATATCACATGTATGGCGTCTACAGGCTCCTTCGCATTTAGGCTCCTGTAATCTCAGTGTGACTTTGTAAGATGTACTTCGAGCACCAAAAGTCAAGACTAAGCGTTTGGGACGTGTGCAAGTTAATAAACTCATTATTGTGGAAATCCCACCACATACATGATCTGATCATGATCATAACACTGTACATGTAAACGCACACACTGTGCGCGTGTGAGGGTGACTGTGCATGAGTGTGTAAGTGTGCATGCCTGAGTGCGTTTTTTGATCCCATGCAGTTTGGGAGTGGCCTATTATATTCAGCGCGTGATGTCAGAGATCATTTTGAATATAAAAAGAGGAATACGTCTGACTTTTTGGGCAGATTTGGATACTTCAGTAGTGTCCTGGAGGGCGAGATAGCAAAATGAAGCTGTTTTCGGGAATTTTTATCTTGGTCTTCTTTTCGGTGGCTTCTGCAAGTAAGTATTTATATTCTTATTCTTATTTACACTTTACGTATATAGTATTTCATATGCATAGCTTCTTATCATGTAGTTTGACCAGGTACATTAAGGTGAGACCTTGGTTTTTGGAGCAGACGGAGGTGACTGAGGTCATGTCAGTGTGTCTGTTCGTTAAGTGGTGAGGTATGGGGGCCTACTAATTAATTGTATAAAAGTCTGTTTTACAACATATGCTCTACAGTGTATGGCCGTGCATCTTAACCCTTGTTCTGGAGACTCCCTGTCCTGCATATTTAAATATTTTTAAGTGTTTTACCCACACCAGCTTAACCAAAGTGTATTGAAGAACACAAAAATGCATTTTTAACAATGTAAAGAGTAAATGTTCAATTCTGAACTAAGAAACTGTTCATAACAGCAATACCACTCTGAAATAATAAAATATTGTAATTATAAACCACTGCTTCATTCAAAAGGAAAAAAGGTGAAAAAAAGATCTGATGTCTGCAAATGTATAGAATAATATAATATAATATCTAAACAGGGTAGCTTAAGAAAGGTGTAGGATGAGCCAGTAAGAGGTCGTGGTTCTTTAGTAATACAGGACCTTTAAGTCAGACCTGTAGGTCTCTTCATCACACAGACAGTCTGAACCTGAGCTGCTACTGTACTGACACCTGAGCAGGAGAACCACCAGCAGCCCTGCAGACATGCTGTCCCTGGATCAGTATGAAAGCTGAAGATGATGCTGTACGAACCATGCAAACGTTTGAACGCCCAGTGAAAAGACCTGTAAAGAAAAGGAAAAATGTTTTTCTTTTTAAACCATCCTGAACAAATGTGAATATGGCATTTTCTTTTAATTCCTATCTATTTGCTGAGTATATCAAACTGTAAAAACAACATCAAAGAAGGACTGTCATATAACTTTTGCACTTTTCTACAGTTTATTTAAATATAGAATTTCCTTTTAATGCCTATCTATTTGCTGAGTATAACAAACAGTAAAAACAACAATATAAAAGATGAACTTTGATATAACTTTTGCATATGCCACAGTTAACAGTTTACGATACATATATTCGTTGAAAGCACAATAACGGTCCATTCAAGTAAGAAATAAATGGATTTTAAGATTACTGCTTAAAATCGCAGGCTGCTTACCGACCTGTCTGAATTAATTGGTGAAAATCCTGCATTAAACCAGTTCCGTGATCTCGGCGTTTGAATCTGCGGCTTAAGGTCATAATAGGCCCGAAACGTCACAGTTTCACATTTAGAAATGCCCTAGTAGCGATTTGCCCCAAAGTCCTACCACTTGTGCGGTTCTGCTGGACGTCTGCCAGCACTCTATAATACTGCGATTGTAATCAGGGTTTTAGGGATTTTTCACATCTGTGGCTGTGGCTCTTACAGTGAAGGCCAAAGTGTGGTCACATGCTCCTCATCACATGCAGAGGATTGAAAAAAAGTGCATGGAGGCTTTAGGTGCTACAATTAAGTCTGGAAGGAGCGTGCCAAGTAAGCTTCCAGGTCACACTTTCCTGCCCCTGGAAGCCTTTATGCCAGATGTGGCTAAGAAGGTCACAGAAGGTCACAATGATGTTAGGAAGGCCAGGAACTGTGTCCAATTCACTGGCCTTTGCAAATCAGCATCTTCAGAAAATCACTTGATTCAAAATAATATTAAAAAGTATCTCATTTTGTGATCCAGACATTTAATCCAGTGTCTAATCTGATCCACAAAGGGCCACTGTGGTTGTAGGACTTAATTCCAAGTAACAGACCAGTTGATTAAATAAGGTGTCCTTTGGTTTATTCAGAAAAAAAACTTGCAACCACTCTGACCCCCCTCTGGATAAGACATCCTAACTGCTTGCTTGTATTTTCCCATTTTTACTTTTTGTTCTCTATATTTTCTCATTTTAGGACAAGTCCATAAAAGCGAGTCCAAATCCAGATTCATACGGCACCAGTTATGGAACACAAGGATGTATCCAGTGTGGAAAGAGGGAGACCCCCGTTACAAAACCAGCTGGACAGGTGCTCGTTTTGATACTCGCATTTAATCAGTTTGATTTTTTAATATTTTCTTCATTATTTGTGCATTTTTACATCAACTGTGTCTGTGACACAAAAGATTATATTACATTATGTTGCTCATTATGTATAGGCCTATTATTATTTCCTTCGGGATCAATATAGTTTTCGTTTCTGGTTCACAGTGGCAATTTGCCTCTGCCCTCTTATATTCTGATGCAAAAGCCTAAATAATACACATGAAAGTGCCCACATTCTACAGTTATTCCACTGATTTCTAGTTATGACATTTATTTGGTTTTATATACCAAACACAGTTGTATTTTGTTTTCATTCAACTATTTTCCAACCTCTCTTCATCTCTTAAGATTAAGCTGGCTCTCTTAAAATTAAGCTGCCCCTCTGTGCTCTGGATGGTCGTATTTTTTTTAAAAAATCACAGTTTTTGCCACAATATGTAAAATTCAGTAGATAAACAGTAGACATGCATTAACGTCTGCAGAAGAGTTGAAGGATGTGAACATATTTTTTTAGCATCCAACCAACTTCCATTCAGTGAAATATTGGCTGCACATCCAAACTTAATTGGACAAAAGAATGGCTTACATGTTTTATTCAATATTCAAGAGTTCTATAGAAGAGAAGTACTGTACTTCATTCTAAGAGCAGTCCAGGCTGGAACACTCTTTATAACTTCAACATTAATAGGCGGGCCTAAACAGCTTATGTATATCTAAATGAGCTGCTGTTCTAAATGGGCTCTTAGTTTCCATATATAGACTGTATGGATTAGGGAGTGAATGGTATGTTTTGAAATGTAAACCACATTTACATATTGCATTGATTTCAAAAAAAGTGGTATGAGGTGTACTAAAACAATTAGTGGGTTTCAGCAAATAAGGAAAATTAGATGTCAGTTTTTTTTATCTTGCAGTGACTTCACATTTATTTGGATTGTAGTTCTAAAAAAACACCACCTTTATTATACTGGTTGTACAGTACTTTCTGTAACATGATTTGTATTTATGGCCGCAGGTGGAGAGGTGAAGTTTGACGTTCGTAATGATGCGCCGACTCTGACTGGAGCTCGAGTCACTTTCAATATCGACATACTCTTCCCATCTAATCAGGCTGTGCTGCCTGACGGGCAGGTCATCTGGTCCAAAAACTGTGTTGTTAACGGTAGGTCTAGTAGCTCAATGCATTCTGCTTAGTTCTACCATTAAAATCCACAATATGGAAAATTCAGCAAATAAACAGTAGACATGCATTAATTCCTGCTCGGACTATAAGGGGCCACTTACTTTACTTTACTTTACTTTACTTTCTATTTGGTGAATGTCTGCATATCTAAACTTGTTAGACCAAAAGAAATTTTTAACGTTACATGTTTTATTCAATATTTCAAGAATCCTGTAGAAGAGAAGTTACCAAATGATCCTTAATGGACTACAATAATCAATTTATGTTAATTTCTTTGTTTTTTCTTTAGTTTGATCTTTACCTTTGAAATATAATAAATTCTGAATATTCATTTTATTCTGAATTAATAACTCTCGGCTATGCTTCTCTTTATTCAGAACATCTCACATTCCTTTACAGCTTCTAGTCTTTGACTAATTACATGAAACCTCAGAGGATTAGCATGTAATTAGCATAGCATTAGCAAGTCGTTTGCATGTTTTGTACATTTATCTGCTGTCATCCCGGTTTCACACTGAATTTAGAAGTCTCAAATGGTGGTGTACAAAAAGATTAAGCTACAAGAATGACAAAATATAAAAAATACATTGGAATAAGAACAGATGCAGAATGAAATCAATCAGTCTCACCCGTCTTATCGCTCCAGGCACCCAGCGCCTGAAGGGTGAGTCGGTCTTCCCTCAGAGCGGCCCGGCTGGAGGGAGCGCAGTCTTCCCGGACGGCTCTCCCATCGGAAAGCATGGAGACAAGAAACCGCCCTATGTGTTTGTATGGAAGACTTGTGGTAAGTTCAGTGGTACCTCACAGGCCTTAACCCCCATGTAACGTTCAAATTTACTAACATACTTTATGCTTGGGGTCAGTTAAGTTAGACCCCAGCGATTTGAATCCTCCAGAAAATAGTTTAAATTAAAAGTTTATGTTTCTGTACTTTACGTCTGTAAGTGCTTTAAATGAAATGTATATTTAAAAAAGCCCCCACAGCACAACAAATATCAAGGTTCTTGTGGAAAATAGTGCCCTCAAAAACATCCAAAATAACCAAAACAAGTGTAAATATATTATAAATATTCATCATACGTTTTATAAGACAGCTAAAACAGCCCAAAAAAACACTGTTGTGGACAGGACATTGAAAACATAATCATGTTCATTTTTGTCTTTACCCAGTTTGTTCCCATTGAAATAGGAAAAGTCAGTTAATATGAAGCAAAAAATGTGTAAATTGTTTATTAAACATTGGGTCAAACTGACCCACACACATAATAGGAGGTTTTTCCAATATTTTATGTTCTGTTTTGAACAAAACTTATTCATCATTTATATCCATTTATATCCTAAAGCTCGTTATGAATTCATTCTTTCTGGACTTGCTCTGATGCGCCCTCTAGCGTCTAAACCCAGTGAGGACATGACCAAGTGGTGAAGCTTCGCAGTACTGGTTCTCTTTTAGTCTAGTTTAAAATGTAACACTTTGGGAAACGATGTGCTGGACTGATTTGAACTTAATTTTAAATTAAACATCAAGTATATCAAATGTTCAGATTTGTGTTTAATTTAAAATTATACTTATTTTTTATAATGTTTGCACAGTCATAAAAGGAGCAGTTCAGGATACATTTCACTGCAGGTTGTACTGGTATAACTCTGCAGGTGACAAATAAAAAATCTTTAATCTTTGCATAACATCTACTGATCGCAGTGAAAAAAAATCTGTGTATCTAATACATCTTTCTTTTATTACCGCAAAATACCATGCAAATAAATCCTATAGTCAAGTCAAGTAGGTTTTATTGTCATTTCAACCATACACATTTACACATCCAGTACACATTGCAATGAAACAGTGTGCAACACAAGAACAGAAACACCACAAGACTACAAGTGCAGACAGGACAAAAGAGGGTGCAAGAAAAAACACAAGAGCAACAAAACAACCAGACAAGACAACATTTAGTGCAGTCGACAGCAGCTACAGTACTAGTCTGACTGAATACATTATTATGACAGATGCTGTATTTCTAGCTGCAGAGTTACATGTCCAGAAATGCAGAACAGAGGTAGAGAGCAAAAGTATAAATGTGCAAATACAGCAGCAGCAGGACAGAGAATGTGCAGTATAATAAATAGAAGGGTGTTCACAGAGGCAATTCAGCTCTTAGTTGTTTAAGTTGGAGATACAGATTCTCTCTTGCTATTCATGATGACTGTGTAATATTCCCTCATTCTGTTTTTTCTTTTCTATATTCTAACGTGTTTTATGCTTCAATCTATGCCCCACACCCCCATAGCTGTGCAGTTTGAACAGTGCTAATTGTGGATTTTACTTCTTGGCTAATTTGGCTTTGTGGCTCCAAATCCAGTTCAAGAATAAAACCTCAGACAGCAAAAATGTCTGTGTGGATTACTATAACTAAGGCAGAATTTCATTCATTACATTTTTTTGGGTGTGACCTGTTCAGGAAAATACTGGCAGGTGTCTGACGGACCCTCCTCCTCTTTGACCATTGGCACGGACAACATTCCTCTGGGCTCCTACCTGATGGATGTGGTGATTTATCACTACAGGAAGAGGGAAAAATTCATCCCCATCGGATACGCCTCCACTCAGTTCAGCATCACAGGTGAACACAACATTATGACCCACAATGATGTCTGGGCATTAATGATGCCAGTCCAGTTTCTACATCTGAATCTCAGTCGGAAAGCTGAGACATGTCATAGTTGAGGTTGGCTTCTTCAGTTTTGTGTTGATGATTTAGCCATGCTAATGTAGCGAACAAGTAGTGGAAGCTTATGACCGTTAATTAGAACATCTAAACCATCTCCAGTTGCCTCAGACCACTACAAGTAACAACTTGCAGCATATTAATGTTCTGGACTGAACATTCTGCAAGGGGTTTTCCTTATTTGAAGGGATGCAAACCCAGTCCACACTGTTCAGTCCAGAAGATTAATGTCCAGACTGGTCTCATTTGAATCTGGTGGAATCACTACGAAACCAAACCCCTTCATTTTACCCCTTAAAATTACATTAATTTTGACATTAATTTCCCATCCAGGAAATTAATAAGAATTAAGGGGAAAAGTGTACAGATTTTGGATGATTAAGGGAAAACTACTGAATTTTCCCCAGACTTTTTCAAATGTACCTCTTAAATAATTCAGAACCTCCTGAATTAACGCCTTAAATTAAAAATTATGGGGTTTCACACTCATGCTTTAAACCTAATTTGAAGGTAAATTCAAATTAACAGTCAGTTTCACAAGTTAACTACCACTTAAATCAAACTAAGGGGTTTGGTGTATTTTCAGGGGTAAGTTAAGTTGGGGTTCAGCACATTGTGTTTCATAGAGAATGAGCTGCTGAAGGCGACCAGAGCAATAGAATCCCTCTCTAGCTTCAAAAACCTCCTGAAGACTCATCTGCTCAAAGAGCATCTCCCCTCCTGATGCACGATTGTAAATCACACTTGCTCCTCTGATTTTAGCACTTAAACTCTTCTCTGTTTCTCACACTGTCCTGAAACTTGAATGTTACTCGAATGTAAATCACTTTGGATAAAAGTGTCTGCCACATTAACATAATGTAGTGATACCACTTTTTCATGTCTGATACTGAGTATCAACCTATATGTGTCAATATTTGAAACACACCCTTGCTGCTTATCTCTTTTACTCGTGTTCTGACACAGCTATGTTTACAGCATGTTAGTCAAAGTTTAGTTAAGCATTTATGTGATGGTTCTGAGTTTCTGAGGCTCGCCACACCCCCATGCAACATAATGCAAACCAAGAAGCCCACTTCAGGTACCAAAATGTCTTGGCTGATGAACTAATTATGGAATGAAGAAAACGCCCCCCCCAATCTCCACTTTGTAGTCTTTTACACACACTCGACCCATTAATCATCTAATTAAGTCTTTTCCTGGTTAAAGTGGGTGTGTTTAGTCATCTCTCTGCTTCCACAGATCAGATTCCCTTTGCCGTCACCCTCACACAAGTGAACGATAAGGATGAAGGTGATCAGAAGTTCATTCGGAACCGAGCTGTTGCTTTCAGTGTTGCCCTCCACGACCCCAGCGAGTACCTGGGGGATTCAGACATCACTTTTAACTGGGACTTCGGGGACGGCAGTGGCACTGTCATCTCCAGGGAGCTGGTGGTCACTCACACGTACACCACCACTGGCTCCTTCAAACCCCACGTCATCGTCCAGGCGGCCATTCCGGATCCGTCCTGTGCCACTCCTCCGAACTCGCCTACTGGCGCCAGTCCAACTGGAAACACCTTTCTCTCAGAGGCACAGGCACAGCCTTCTCAGCTCGTCCCAACAGGCAAGTGGGACTAGTGTTACAATATACACTGTGTACTGTCTTTAATGTATATAATGTGGAGTTTATGTACCATAGTACCACTGTAGTCTCTAGTGTGAAATGTTCCAATTTAAAGATTAGAAGCCCCCCCCTTCTGATGATGTACAGTACTATGTTTAAAGCCATTTATCTGAGCAGTGAGGGACTTTCTGCCAACAAATACAAAAGTTAGCATCAGAATAAATGCAAATAAAGAAGAAAGCTTTAAATAACATCACAATTTGTTTTGTTTGTTAAGAGTTCTTGAAGTTTTGTGAACTTGTTAGAGGAACACTTTTTCACATTGATGCTTCCAGTCTTTGCATGGATCTGTAAAACTACATCAGCAGCTCCTGATTTATTTTAATGAAGTATTAGAAAGCAGAAAACTTTATTGATCCCAGAGGAAATTGTTTCACAGAGCGGTCACAACATGCTGCAGCTTTATATAAGGTCAAAATAAAATCTAAATACAAATCTGTAGAAAGTAAAAAGCTCAATATGAATACACTATGCTACATACAGAAATGCTTGGTATAAATACACAGTTGAGTGAAAAACTGCCAACACAAAGTAGTTTGTAGTAAGTTATAGCACTTATTAGAAAATCAGTAGTAATATTAAGTAATGAAAAAGTAATATTGACCTAAGTAGTAATATTGCACATGAAGACTATTGCGCAAAAAAATATTGCAAGTGAATTACCACCCATTTAGAAAACGTCACAAGATATTGCACATAATGATAAGGTTTTCAGCACCCGATAAGAACATAGCACAATATTGCACATGGTATATATGGAGCTAAACCGTGTATTTAAGGTATTTGATGAGAACTACAATATAATACTGTTTTAAAATCACATACAGCTCAGCTATACAGGTTTTAAACATGATTTTCTCAGATGACTTTTGCATGGTACTGTGTCTGAAAGTTTTGCGCTTTGTGGTAGATGTTGTATGGCAAGCGCATTTATTTATTCATTTATTTAATATAGCTTACAATGCTGCTGGTAAGCTTTATGTCACATTTGTGACTGTTATCCTTAACCAGTGGGAGCCTGAGGGGCGAAATGTGAAGAAACACCTTGGACAGGTTGTCAGTCCGTCACAGGGCAGACATACAGACAAACACACACAAGCGCACACTCAAGATACAAGATACTTTATTTGTCACATACATAGTCGTATGTACATAGTCGTAGCCCTCACACCTGAGGGCAATTTTAGCATCTCCATTTCACCTGATGTGCATGACTTTGGACTATGGGAGGAAACCGGAGCTCCCTATGGAACCGCACACAGACACTGCAGGACATACAAACTCACCACAGAAAGGAAAGACTCCATAGTCCTTAGGCTTCAAAGAAAAGACACTTGAGCAGAGATGCAGCGGGAGGTCTCCCAGATTTTCACATTATTATCATTTTTATGTTTCCAACAGAAAGTGCAGGTAAGGAGGCTGTGGATTTCATGGGACAGTCCAGTCCCGCATCTGTATCTGGAATTAAAACGACTCCCCCTCCTCCCACGAATGGGAAGCCATCTGACCAAACTGAGCAGACCAGTTCTATCATCCCAGCTCCTGAGCCTGATGCGTCCTCCAGCACCAGCTCTGCCTCTGGAGCGAATGTTGCTGGTAAGTGATTTCCCTCCAGTTTTGCACGTATAGATGGCAGAGTGTAGTGTCCAGCATCTGCACCCCACCAGAAACTTGCACTGCCTACTCAAATGTCTATGCTATATATAATCGATAAACTATTGGAATAATTATATAATACCAAAAAATTTGATTGTATATCTAAGCAAACACACACACACACACAACCCAGCATAACCATACCTTGTTTAGTACTGCTGTACATTATTTTTGTAGACTATCATTATTTTTGTAAACTAATAATTTACATAACAATAGATTCAAAATAACATAACAACAAAATAATTACTATATTCTCAGAATTTCATTTTGATTAATTTCAAGTTTCATTTTGGTTTCTAAAGCAACAAACGATGTCCTTGAATTCAACATTAAAACCAGAATTAATGTAAGAAGAACAATAGAGGTTTATAATGTTAACAAGATATAAAGATCTAATATATAGGATCAAAACTGGAAACAGATAAAACAAACAGAAAAACACTACCAACAACAACAAAAAACACAAGAGCTACAGATATCACTCACATTACAAAATATATAACAGAGATTTATACCTTAAAGTATACAGGTCGGCCAAGTAAAACAGATTTTCTTTTTAGCCTATTTCTGAGTAATACCAGTGTCACAATTTAAACAATTTCCTCTGGAATAAATAAAGTTTTCTGATTCTGATTCTGATTCCAATATCAGTACAGGGACCTTTTTCTTCTTCAGCATGTAAAACGGAATTATTTGTCATTTTCTACAACAAAAACTAGAAAAACACAATAACTCCATATATTTCCCCTGTAAAGAGAATTCACGTTGTGTGTGTTTATTTATGAGGATCAGTGGGAGAGGGCAGATGAAAAAGTAGTGTCACATTCATTTGCGATCATTTTTACTTTATCAACAAAGACAAATTCCCTTTCAAGTTTACAAATATAGAATAAAATAGATTTACTGCTAAAAGAAAAT
Organism: Brachyalestes nurse; assembly: GCA_037974405.1. NCBI lineage: Eukaryota > Metazoa > Chordata > Actinopteri > Characiformes > Alestidae > Brachyalestes > Brachyalestes nurse. The sequence goes on from JBBPCY010000136.1 coordinate 5,722,351, forward strand.
ATTTTTATGTTAGTATCAGTTGGAAGTAAATACTGGAAGTACTGCAGGAGTTTCTCCTCGTGGTGGTGTGGGTGTCCTCAGTGGTCTCCGGGTTTCTCCCACAGTCCAAAGACATGCGAGTCAGGTGAACTGGGGATTCTAAATTGACTGTAGGTGTAGGTGTGTGTGTGTGTGTGTGAGTGGATGGTGTGTGTGTGTGTCCTGCAGTGGGCTGGTCCCCCCACCCAGGGTGAGTCCCTGCCCTGCGCCCGTAGACCCCAGGATAGGCCATGGGTACCCACCACCTTTGTAAGGATTAAACATTTTCAGAAAATGATTTAATGGTTAAAGAACTCTTTGGCCACATAAAAGAGGGGTCAAAGTGGGCTGTACTTCCTCTGTAGACTCCAGTCTAAAGGGTTTTAGTAGCCTTGTGGGTAAAACCCTTACCTGTGAATCCGATGACCACAAACTCCCCCACTTTCTACCATTGTGTCCTTGAGCAAGACACTTAACCCTCAGTTGCTCCAGGGGCACTGTCCCTGTAACTAATGATTGTAAGTCGCTGTGGATAAGAGCATTTGCCACATGCCAATTTACCCAGTGGGCCAAAGACTTAAGCATCTATATTTTAATTTACAGAATAAACAGGATCATAATGCATACCGTGTCTTCAGGAAATGCTGTATATGGATATAGAAGTGAGAGTTATTGTGTTGTGTTCCACAGGGTCACTGATGGATCTGGATGCAGTGGTGGACAGAGACGCTTTAGGGGTCCAAACTGCTGTTGTGATTGAGAAACGCGAGGCAGTGGATCTAGAGCTGGACTGTGTCATTTATCGCTATGGCTCTTTCTCCACCGGGATTGAAGTTGTTGGTGAGTTTCTGCTCTTAAAAGACTGTTTTATGTGCTTTAATAAATACTCACACAGACTTTGGATTTGATCAGCGTTCACAATGTAAACAATAAACTGCTGTTCAAATTCACTGGTCATTTTAACATTAATTTTTAGATTTTTTGTTATTTTATATCAAAGAATATTAATGTTTCATATTTTGCTGTCACAACTAAAACATGTCCAAAACTTTACAAGTAAAAATAATATCAAGACAGATTTATTGGTCATGAAATGTGCCTAAAAAACAAAAGACAAAAATGGAGATACAAGGATTTGTTCCACCAGCAAAGATATGCAATAATACCTTTTAGAATAAAACATTGCAAAATAGATACCAACACATTTTTTGTGTTTTATTTAATATTTTAATATTTCAAATACAGTATTTGAACAGCGCTTTGGAAATATGAAGCATTCTTAATAGTAATTATTTAATTTTTGATTAATTTAATGATTTTATTCAAGAACTTGCAGCTTTCTTTCATAATTTAAATTCTTTTTTAATAGGTTCCCATGAACTATTTGATACTGGTTTTATTTTACTGGTCTTTGACCCCAAACTTGGTATTGCATGTATTGTGTTGCGTGTATCACTTGACTTCTTCCACTTTCTTCTTCTAAACTGTTTTACTATAAAACACCACTGAGGGATAAACATGTTTTCTTGTTGCTTCAGAGGGTATTGAGAGTGTGGAGATTGTCCAGGCCACCAGTATGTTTCTGACGGCTGAAATGGAGCAAAATGCTGTGGACTTCACCGTCACCTGCCAGGGAAGGTACATACTGGTGAAACTCCTCCTTCAGAAGTGTTTCCCAGCCCTGGCCCTGGAATACCATTGGAGTTCAGTGGTATTCCTGTTCTAATGCAACTAATCCACTAAAACCCACCACCCAGTGGTTCTCCAGGTCCAGGCTTGGGAACCACCATTCCATGTCACATGCACAAGAAGATCATGTTCTCCAGTGACATTATGTTTGCCTCCCTTCAGCTTGCCTACAGAGGTGTGCACCATGGTGTCTGATGCAGACTGTCAAATACCAGGCAAGACCATTTGCAGAGCTGTGGCCCCTTCCCCTGACTGCCAGCTGATTCTCCGCCACTTCTTCAATGACTCTGGAGTCTTCTGCATCAACGTGTCCATGACTAATGATGTCAGTCTGGCCGTCACTAGTGCCAGAGTAAATGTCCTGATAGGTGAGATGCAGTGCCTGAAACTTTAAAACATAAATGGTATTTTTTAATAACATTTATCTGTAAGGGACCATAGTAAACATAAATGTTACCAGTTGGAGTGTAGCAGAGTAAGCCTAAAGCTCATTTTCATCTGATTTTCATGTGCAGGTCACAATTCAAACAACCTCTCCAAGCTGAGAAAACAAAATTGCAAATAATACAAATTATATACAAAGTATATCACATACATGCACCTTGTCAACACCTTAAAGTACATTTAAAAACATAAAACAAGGATATCTGAGGCTCAAACAAAACAAAAATCTAAGAAATAAAATTCATATTTGAAGCAATGTTTAATATTTAGATACATAACTGTGAGGTTCCATGTCTTTAAATAGATAGGCTGATGTAAAATCACATCTGCATAATTTTACACCCCAAAAATATATTTAGGTATGTTTGGCATGTGAAATGTATGTCTTTAGTACGGCCTTTGTAGCTATCTAATAGGTAGGTAATTGAAGTTAGCATCTCACATATTAAAGTAAAGTGGTCCCTTATAGTCACGCATGAACACAGCATAGCACACAATGTGAATAGTGAATTTTAGTGAAATTCTTTCTCTGCATTTATCCCATTCACTAAGTGAAGCAGTGGGCTACCACCAACAGCGGTGCCCGCAGAGCAGTGTGTGGGGATGGTATCTTGCTCAAGGGTACCTCAGTTGTACCACTAGCAGTCCTGGGATTCAAACCCACAACCTTCTGATTGCAGGGGCAACTCTATAACCACCAGGCCAGATAACACAATATAAACCTTTATTACTCCCACAAGTGGGAAATTTGTATTGTCATGGCAGAAAGTGGGCAGAACAAGATAAGAGCAGCAAAAATGAATAACAATAGATTAAAAACCAACAGTACAATATAAAATCATATTATACAAACTCTATACAGCAGCTTAATTCTGAATATAGCAGCTTAATTCTAAATGTCCTGAATCATCACACACTCTCCTCAAACCAACTCTAGTTAATATGAATTAAGTAATGTTAAAGAGACTTGCTGGGTGTACAGTTATCTAGAGAAATGGAAAATATGTGAAGAAAATCCAGGCCTCAGGATGACTGCCACTGTTTTTAACTATGCCATGCTTTTGTCTGGATTACAGTGTGTCATGCAATGTCAGAAACCACACAAACTAGTTCATTTGAGACTGCTTAACACAGTTTAAGGCAAGTGTGTGATGATTTAAATTCTAAATGGAGGATAAGCTTCCATTATTTGTTTGCTACATTGGCTTCATAGGTCCAGTGCAAAACTGAAAACACAAAAACACCAGACAAGTCTTGGGTGATTGAGCAAGGATTGTGTATTGATGTGAAAAAAAGAAGAAAATCTGGATTCACTGTGATAAAGTGAAACAGGACCCAGTCATCTAACATTTTCAATCTGGTTGGCAGGTTCTAGATTCACCAGTATGGGCACTATTGCCATGGTGCTTGGCATCCTGGTCCTGGCATCTGCAGTTGGGACAGTGGCCTTCGCTTACAAGTGAGTTCCTCTGGAATCTCTATAAGCAGGGGCTGACATAAGTGGTATGCAAGTATGCATGCACAGGATAAACTTCATGGCGCAGAAGCGTACGTAATTTGAGTAACTTTATACTGCATCTCTAATTTCCACCAATCATTTAAAGGAAAACCTTACAAAGAAAAATAATAATTAAGTTTTAAAATAATAAGTGTGTACCATGCGGTTTTTGATAAAAATGAAGCTAGAAAGAGCATAAAAAAGTTACACTCTTCCCCCGAAATTTGCGTGGGTTAAGTTTCAAGAGCACCGGTGAATATTGATAAACCGCAAATTTGTGATGTGGTAAAGAAAATGCCTATAAATGTCTATTTTTATAGTCTAAACCTTACATATGCCCCCAAAACGCTTTAATTTCATTTTAAACTTAATACATTACCCTACATAATACATTACATTAAAAATGTAAAGGTAAACTCGAGATAGCTCCACATTGTGTTCTCATGCGGGAATGCTGGACTGCATCTGCCAGAGATGCGTCACAGGGCAGCAGCTGCAAGGAGAAATGAATAACACTCTCGGATTGGCTACTTTCCAGCCTCCCACCCAAGATGCGCTTTCGTATACACTTGCTTTGTGTTCTCTCCACAGGACAGTACTAAAAAATGTATACAGCTTTACAGGAAATGTTGGTTAACAAAATTACATAAATTATATTTTTCTTAATAATTTAGCAATAAAATGCACAAAAATTATATATCAGCATGAAAAAAAAACATGGAGGATATTTGTGTTTTTTAACACAAAAGGTAGGTACTCCGAGTACTAGAACAAAAAAAATACGTCAACCCCAGTCTATAGGCGTTATTTGGCCTTGCATTGGTTAAGATCTGTTGGTCAACATTTTAACGGCTTTACATCTTTGATCAACTGTGGATGCCACTGTATCTCCAAAATGGTCTTTCATTTCAGTCTTTCCTTACGTTTTGAGTTAAATGGAGAGGTTTATTAAGATGATCCATTATTAAAAACTTTTTCTTTTCACAGGCGTCTAAAAGGCTACAAGCCCCTTTCTGAAGTTGCTGTTGCAGGCCAGTCTGGAAGTGCAGGATGGAGCTCAGTGCCTTCTCTCCTCTGGAGTCTAGTGAACCAGCATTCTGGGCCAAAGCGTTCAGTGCTTCTACGCAGGGTGATATAATCAGCAGGCTCAATCCTGCAGTCATTTAAGTTTTGTAACAAAATGCACCCCAGAGAAAATACTCTGTAGTAGTGTTTTTTACTTTTTATACCAAAATTTGATCCAAAGTGTGTCCTACATTCCAGCCTGGTATTTTCAGAATTTTTTTTTTAACTTGTAACACTACTGAAATTTGGGTGACTCCAGTGCAGATATATGGCATTAGAAGTTGTCTTTAATACAATTTAATAAAATATTACAAAATAATACATCTGTGGTTTATGTTGACCACTCCACTGAGAACAAGCGTTGCTGCATTAACTGACGCAATTAACCCAATCGTCAGAAGAGGGCGTACTCCTACTCCTGCATGTTTCAATGGCCTCATTTGAATCATTTATGCAACAACTCCCCATTTGAGAGCTTTAAGGTGTTAATACCTCCCCAAAAACCTAGTGTGGCCTTAATACCATCCCACATGCATGACTAGTCTTTTCCTCTCTGCCCAGTCATCTCTAATCTACAGCATTACTGGGATTACCACACCTTCTTTCCATTTATATAAAATTAGATGTGCACAAAACATTAATTTGACACACTCAATATAGATGAGTCAAACAACACTTTATTCAGACACAATTTAAAAATTCAGTTGGCAAATGTCACCCACAATTACACTGGCCATGAACCAAAATTTGCTTCTCACATTTTGGAGTAGACTTTACGCTTGATACGTCAGGAATATCGTGTGTAAATACTGGTCTACAGGTTCAGTTTCCCTTTTTGCCCCTCGCACAGAAATACTTTAATATTCTTCACCCTCTTCCTCTCCCTCACCCTCAATAGAGTCAACACCAACCTCTTCATAATCTTTCTCCAGAGCAGCCATGTCCTCTCTGGCCTCAGAGAACTCTCCCTCCTCCATACCCTCGCCCACATACCAGTGCACGAAGGCACGCTTGGCGTACATCAGATCAAACTTGTGATCCAGACGAGCCCAGGCCTCAGCAATAGCTGTGGTGTTGCTCAG
>JBBPCY010000136.1:5733107-5748030 GCA_037974405.1 Brachyalestes nurse
TGACTAAAACTAGACGAAAATAGTTGTGGATAATTCTAACTAAAATAAGACTAAAATGCTCAGACTTTTAGTTGACTGAAACTTGGCTAGACAAATAATAAGAATACATTTAATTTATAAAGCGCTTTTCAAAATACCGAAAGACGCTGTACAATTTTGAGTAGATAAAGAAAATGGAGCATTTTGCTTGTCTACTCACACTTTAATTTTTTTATTAAAAAGTTCCTGTGTTGGTTTTTTCTCCCCTCGTAGTATCGAGTATCATCCTTAGTATCGGTATTGAGTTTGAAATTTCATTATCATGACAAGCCTACACCCCACTAAGAAAAATACAATAGATAAATGCTTTATCCATAGAAATGCTACTGTCACAGAAAGTTGGACTGGGAAAGTCAGTTCTCATTAAAATCAAAACATAAACTATGGTCTCATAAGCTAATAGCTACATATTTTACGTTTGTGTAACACAATTAATCATAATATCAGTAGCTCACCACAATTTAAAACACTAACTGAAACTTCAAACAGTCTGTCAGCTTCCCTGTTAGTTTAATTAGTGCCCCTAAAAAGGCGGATCGGTCAGTCAATTTATTTCACCTCATAGATTAGTTTGTCTTATTTTCAGACATATTTATTGTACATTTTTTATGGCTTTTTATTGTTTATTTATTTTGACAGGTTGACATTGCTAGGTTACAGGGAAGGAGGAGTTGGAATGATGCTAAGAGAGATTCAGGATGTATTCACTAGGGAATTTTGCACCGTGCCTATGCATGTTTGACCCCCACATGTCCATTTAATTTGGCTAGTGAGTGTACTTTTGTCTAGAAAATAAGGCACAATGTGAGCACAGGCCAACATGGCATTAGAGAGGGCATTCATAGAAGGCATGTTTGCCATTTCGAGGTCATAAGTTACTTTTGTATTATTGAGATCAGTTTACAATTCAGTATTTGATGATTTAGGTTTGCAAATTAGAGGGCTATAATCTTCCATTACTTGTTGCCCACGTTAACTTCAGTGCAAAAGTTTAGATGCAAACTTCAAACTTCCCGTTTTTAGAAGCAAACTTCAGACATCCCTTTTTTGAGGTAAGGGGAAATTGTGTAAATAAGATTTATTTCTAATGCCTGGTACTGTTTTGCCTTTCTCAGGAACATGGCATACCTACTAACATGGGCTACGCTGTGGCTCCTCACCACTCTGGCGTCTACCCTGTCCACATGCAGCTGTATGAAGCCTGGAAAAAGGTGTGGGGCATCAAGGTTACCAGCACAGAGGAATACCCCCACTTAAAACCGGCCCGCTTCCGTCGAGGCTTTATCCACAGTGGCATCAGTGTAAGCAAACGCACAGACAAATTTATGAATGCACGTGAATAATATCACCACGATATTGTTCATGAATACAAAAAAGCTGCCTCTAACACCATCCTTTACAAAGGATTTGCAGGCAGGTAGTGTTAATGACTTTGCCACATCATGGAACTTTTTGGATTTGGTTAGCAACGTGGTAGCTAGCTTTGAGGGCTCTCTCATTTACCGTTGTGGTTTTTCTCATAAAAGTTGCCGGCTTCTCTGTGTCTTCATGTAAGCAAACAAAATATTCTGCCTGCTTGTTTTGTTTTGTTTCATTTTGAGATGGCATTTTGACCATGGCTATCCAAAAGCTTTTCACCCCATACAAAACACAATGGAGTCAGTGTTGTTGGATCCCCACTGCTCATACTAGGGCCTTCATATGGGTCAGAATTTTGTCCAGGGCCCAGTTCAGAGTTTGCATTTTTCCTCTTCAAAAACTTCTATATCACTGTCACGGCCACCTGTTGCATGCATCACGACGGCTGCGTCACAGTCTCTTGTCTCAGAGTATCAAGGAAATTAGCTACCTGCTGCCACCTACTGACACAGAAGAGAATACATTACTTTTACAGCACAGACACTCAACAAAGACATATTATTTGCAAATAATAATTAACTAATTTTCAAAAAAGCTTCTGGACCAATTAAGAGAAATTGGATAATTTCCCACACCTTACAATCTCTCATGGCACACTAGTTGAAAACCCCTGCCCTAGACCATTGTGTACTAAATGGTAACAAAGGGTCACATGTCACATGTAGTGTCAGTGAGTGAACGTAAACTCTGCACTACAGAATTATTGACATTCATATTGAATATGAGTAAAAAGGTTGATGAACACTTTCCCCTAATACAAATGTTGTCTTCAATTAGGAAATACATAAAATATATATACATATGAACCCATAACCACTAGAAAATTAGAGGAAATAAATATTATTCTGGAAAACACTTCCTCAAATATCTGTTTGTGTAATGCCTTGGTACTTCTTGAACTCTGCCATGAGATGTATGTGACTAATACTGCCAGGGCCTTAAGAGGTGAAATAGCCCTACAGAATCACAGATACTCCACTATATTTAACACTTTGTATTAGTTGCTTTTTTTTCTCTGGAACCATCTTTATGTCTGTTTCAATTGCTGAAAGTGTTCAGCATTTGGAGTTGCGGTTCTGGTGGTGTCTGGTCTGATGCTTTTGCTTGTGGTGAAAAGAAAAGACTTCTTTCTGAAATACTTTCCAAATAGTGTGATGCTACTCTGTAAACTCTGGTTTTGGAAGTTTTTTGTTTGTTTGTTTGTTTTTTGTTTGAGCATTCAAGCAGTTCTCTTCTTATATCCATTATCTAACATGTGGAAGTTAACATAGTTTTTTGCCTTATTGCAGTGGCATGCTGTTTAATTCTTATTGTGGTGTTAAATGTCAAATGGATCTCTGCGTCACCTTATTCGTTTTCGCGAGGGTCCAATAGCCCTTATGACCGATATTAAACGGATGGTCCATCAAGTCAGAGTAGCTAAGGAACATGTCAATTATTTCCGCTTTCTCTGGTGGCCTGATGGCAACATCACAAAAGAGCTTGCTGAACACAGAATGTTAGTTCACATCTTTGGGGCAGTGTCCTCCCCTAGCTGTAGCACTTATGCTCTTTTAAAGACTGCGGATGACAACAGCACCTCTATCCAGAAGAGGTCATAAATACAATCAGACATAATTTCTATGTTGACGATTGCCTTAAGTCCATCCAATCTGTAGAGCAGGCCATCTTTCTTTACCAGCAGCTCACTGACGTGTGTGCCAAAGGTGGATTTAGGCTCATTAAGTGGGTGTGCAATGAACGCTCTGTCCTCTCTCAGATCCCCAAGGACAATCGAGCCAAAGATGTTAAGATGCTGGTCCTCAGTTGGGACCAGCTACCCATGGAAAGAGCTCTGGGAGTCCAGTGGAATGTTGAGCAGGATGTCTTTACCTTCAGCATAATGACACAACCACTGATACGTGGAATTCTGTCTAGTGTAAGCTCAATTTATGACCCCTTGGACTTCTTGGCTCCAATCATTCTCCCTGCAAAACAAATTCTACAGCATCTGTGCAAAAGTTTGGGTGGGACGAGGCTATTCCAGCAGAGACGGCACAAGCTTGGCAAAGATGGGTGGATGATTTAGTTCTGCTTGACTCATTCAGTGTCAGCAGATGTTTCAGACCCATTGCATTTGGAGAAATGAGAATGGCACAGCTGCATCACATTTGGTGCTGTGTCATAGCTTTGGCTATCTAATAACAAGCAAGAAGTGTGTGTCTCCTTTGTTTTTGGTAAAGCACGGGTGGCACCACTAAAACAAGTTACCATACCACGTCTTGAACTTGCCGCTGCAGTTTTAGCGGTGTGCTTGGACAAAATACTTTCTGCTGAACTTGAACTCAACCTGTGTGAATCGGTCTTGTGGTCCGACAGCATGACCGTTCTAAAGTACATTGCAAACACAACTGCACAATTTAAGACTTATGTGGCCAATAGAGTGTCCATCATACATACACTGTCCAAAGTCACTCAGGGGAGACACATCAGCACCAAGCTGAACCCTGCTGACACAGCCTCTCGTGGCATGAAGGTTGGCCCTTTCCTAAAATCTTCCACTTGGATCAGTGGTCCAGATTTTTTTTTCACCAAACCTGATGTATAGTGGCCTACAGTTATGTGTGAAACATCTGTCCAGTTGGATGCTGATCCAATGTGTGCAGTGGTGTTGAAGGAAGATGTGTGTCCCACCACCAAGCTGCTGATGTACTTCTCCTGCTGGGCAAAGCTCAAAAAAGCCATGGCATGGATCTTGAAACTAAAGAAAAGACTTAAGCTAAATCTGTGTTAAACAGGAAAACAAATGGAACTCACAGCTCAGCACCAATAACCTGTTTTTGGCAGAGAAAGCCAAGGTGTGCTTGGTGCAGATGAAGCATTATGGCAATGAAATGGCTGCCTTAAGCTCTCGTGCTGTGAGGAAGTCAAGTCATCTGTACAAACTAGATCCAGTTGTTGCTGATGGTGTGTTGAGAGTGGGCAGCAGATTAAATAAGTCAGCTTTACCTGAGGAAATGAAACATCCAGCAATCTTGCCCAAAGAAAACCATGTCTCAAAGCTCATTCTTCAACATGTCCATGAGAAAGTTGGTCACAGAGGAAGAAACCACATGCTTTCCACCCTTCGTTGTCACTACTGGATCCCTTATGCCAACGCAGCAGCTAGAAAGGTCATCAGAGAGTGTAGGGGTGGGCGATATACCGGTAGACACGATTAACCGGTAGAAATTTGTCAACCGATCACAAATTTTTCAACTAATCACGATTGAGATCACGTGACGTTGCATGTTAGGTACCATAATTTCCAGTCTATAAGGCGCCCCACAGACGCTTCAAACAGCAGCAGCAAGGAGAAAGAAGTCATCCGAATCAGAAAAGTTTATTGATCCAGGAGGAAAAAGCTTAAAAACCGTTAGCATTAGCAGCACACGTTAGCATTAGCAGCGTGCGGCAGCCAAAATAAAGGCTCGAACACAAAATAACTCACTCTACCTACATGTTTACACGGGGCACAGCTTACTAATACAAAATAAACAGAGGACTGTAGAAAATTGGGGGACAAATGACACGGAGAAGCCACACACATCCTCTCCCTCTCTGTGTCTCTGCTCCGTGTCTCAGAGACAAAGTGTGCCTGCGCGCGCGTGTGTGTAACCTCCCGCCTCTAAGTTCAGCGGTATTTCACCATTTCAAGACTAACTTTCTATATTTATAGATATATTTTATATGGAAATGTACCTGAATTTACGTCTTACAAAAGAAATATGGGATTACTGCTACTACTAATAATAATAATAATACATTTTATTTATATAGCACTTTACATTTTACAAGAAAATATCAAAGTGCTTACAGGCAGAGAAAATAAAATAAAATAAAATAAAAAGACGTCCATGGCAAGAACCCCGTGCGCAATATTGGGGACCATAAGCGCAGCCAGCCCAAGCCTCGGACTCGGCGGGCCAGCTGAACATCCCCAGGCATGAAGGTGACTCTCTTGGCATGGATGGTGCACAGGTTCGTGTCCTCGAACAGATCCACCAGGTTGAGCGTCGCTGGCTTCCTGCAGGGCCGTGACGGCGGAGCTCTGGAAGCGGAGGTCAATCTTGAAACCCTGAGCAATCTCACGCACCGGGCGAAAAGTCCAATACATTGTGGACCTATTCTGGAAGAGGTGGGAGAGAGAATATCTTCCCATGTTGCAAGAGCGAAATAAATGGAATAAGACTCGCAGGAACTTTGCCATTGGTGGTGATGTACTCGTCGTAAACAAATCTGCACTGAGAAATTCTTGGCCCATTGGACGAGTCACTGAAGCCATTCCAAAAACCTTGTTCGGTGAGTTCGTGTCAAGACGCAAACAAATGAACTGGAAAAGCCCATTAATAAGGTCTGCCTTCTGGTGGAGGCGGTGTAGAGGCAACAGTGAATGTCTGCCTCAAACTGAGTCAAGTTCTGGAACCTCTGGCTCTGCATATACACGGATGCTCATCTACTGACATGCTGTACACCTCATTATGCAACATACACTTTTTTGAACACAATCATACAGAACATTAGAAACAAACGGACCATTCGTCTTTTTCTGTTTTTTGACCTTTTTGTATTTTCAAAAAGATATCTATGGACTATTTATAAAAGAAAAAGAAACATTTTGATATTTTGTGAACATAGACTACTAATTATGATATTGAACTGATTGCTGAAAAAAGTTTAGATCATGCATTATTACATATTGTGTATTATAATGGCCACTTGTATACTATGTTGGTAATTGCTTGCTGCACGAGAATTAGGGGCCGGAATGTTGAGGCCATTTTGTCAAATTTCATGATTCTTTATTATGATCATTTTCATATTATGGAAATTGATATTAGTATAATTTAATTATTCAGTATATGTATACAATGAATTCAATTGTTGTAATTTTTGTGCCTATAATTTAGTTTTTTGTATGTGTGGTAAGTAGGTTGGTAAATAGTTTGGTCACTCCTACGTTTGGGATCCATATACGTCACGTCCGGTAGGCCTTGACCTAAGAATTTGTTTGGTAGTCAAATGTCGGTCGGCGTGACTGTGCGACAATATACGATTTTTCGACCACTTTCCAACCTTTTGACCAATTAGAATATAAGTTTCGTTTACCTTTGTATTTACTGTGAATTATTGAGGCATTTTGGTTCATATTTTTGGTGCAAATAAAGGGATTATATTTTTGGAAACAAAAAATATAAACAGTGTTTCACCAAGAAAAATAATACAAAAAAACTTCATAACTATCACTTTTTTATTAGTGTGAATCAAAATGCTCATAAAAATAAGATTGCTCTCCTAATTTCAGCTCCTCAAGGCTCTGGTCAAAAACTTGAAACAGCGACACCCCCAACCGCGGTGAAACAGAGGATTTCAGTGAAACATGTTTCAAAGAAGCTCCATTGATTTCAATGTAAATCTCCTTTTTTCAGGTTTGAATGGACTCTAACAGAAAATAAGTCCCAACCGTGAAACAGGCGACTGCATACTGTGATAGGGTAGTTCTTTGCTTCAAAATGACGTGACTTTATGTCCAATCACTGCTTTTGTTTACACTTCGTTCTATTTTCTGTACTGAGCACGGACCTTGAGTGTGAGACTGAAGCTTCATACACAGGGATTGACATAAGTGGTACGCAAGCAAGAATTGGCCTTTGAGGGATGACAAATGCGCACCAGTTTTCCGTCTTCACTTCGCAAATGCATACCTAATTTGAGAAACTTCATACTGGATCTCTAAGTATCACCAACAAAACTTAAAAAGGAAAACCTTAAAAAGAAAAATAATAATGACTTTTAAAATATGGTTCCTGCAGACTGATGAGCCTCGCTTCTGCACCAATCAAAATTCAGTCAGAGCAGGTCTGATATCAGCCCTTCTGTCACTGCGTGCCCCGCCCCGCCCCCTCGACTTCACGGTCCGACCCCTCGACTTCATGGCCTGCCCCGATACGAGACCCGTTCTCCAGTCCAGAGGGGAGAGATCTGCCCCCGTGGCCCAGGATAAGCTTTTGGAGATCCCATGCGATGCTAGGTTACAGTCCAGATCCGAGTTCAGTGGAGAAACAAGTAACAGGCTGAACTCGGAACCTCGCCCTGAGTGGCTCTGCCAGCCTGCCTTCCTCATTTCATTGGGGCTGGGGGTCGGGTGGTGTTCCAGCGACCATGGTGAGGTGAAAAATTTTGAATTTGGGTGCATACCAATTCATGAATGTAGGTACTCATTAGAGTACTACAGCAAAAAAAATTATGTCAACCCCTGTTCATACATAACAAAAGGGTAAAACATTATTTACTAGTATTTATTAATAATAAATATAATAATATAAAATAATAATATTTCTTTTTATTTTATATTTTATTCGTGTACGAGTGCACAAAAAGAAGGACATTAGTTTGTTAGCTTGACAGTTTGTTAGCTTGACAGTTTGTTAGCTTGACAGCTTGCTAGCGAGCCAACCTGGGCACTGGTGAAATCCTTGGAAAAAATCCCTGCTGGTATAGTGATGAAAAAGTGGCATGTACCCAAACATATGCACAGGAAAACTGGCTTTATGGCCAAAGTTTGTGTTAAAAAAAAAAAGTCCACCTGTAGAGGGGTTTGAACCGAGAATGCATAGTCACCAGCCTAACCACTCAAACACAGTGGGTTTAGAATTACCTCCTAACTAAAAACGTATATAAAATGACTGAAAATGGGTGAAGCAAACCACTCGCATACCCGCAAAAGACTCCAAAATGAAAACAATTCTTGCCCACAGAGAGAAAGGCACACAATCACTTATTTAACAGCCAGAAGAAAGTTTATGTTAACCCTTATATTGTGTTTGACCCATTTTCAAGTTTAGGTATGTAAAACGTTGGCTTTTTTTTCTACTCATAGCTGAATTTGAACCCAGTATACAATGTTTTTAATCCACAGAGCAGGCATTCAGTCTCTGTGAATTAATCAGAATCAGATGAACCAGTTCCCACAAAGATCAATAGTTTTCTGATTCTGAAGTAATTGTGTAGATTAGTATTTTTAGGTATGAAGCTATTTTTAATAGGCCAGTGACGAATACCTCACTTCCTAGAAAATACAAAGGCAGTATTGTTATTCTAAGTTAGTCAAACTTGCTCTTCTGCTTTGGGAAAAGAACAGAAACTAGAGGTTAAGAGTTTCTGCAACCTTCATGGTGTGAATGTTGGCACTAATAGATAAATGAGTTGAAGGCAATAGTACCCAGTTTACTTTATGCATGCCAGTGATCATGTTTCATTTGTGCAATCTTGTGGCTGGTTTTAGTTTCACACTTCTGTGTGTCTGGATCATCTGACTGGTGTTAGGGCTGTAACCGTTGTGTTGTGAACATTCTAGACATGTCTACTAAATTATCATTCTGATTCTCCTGCATCCAAGGGCACCTGTTGTTAAAAGCGCTGGCGGAGATTGTTGTTCCTGTTGCTGTGGACTAGAGACTCTAAAACTACTGTCCACTCAGACTAGGGTTGCAAACTTTCTCAACCTCAAATACGGGACACTTTCTCAGGGTTTTTCCAAAAACCTTCGTGTGACCGAGCGTTGAGCGTTGGGGTGGGGGGATCGTGAGGGTTACGGGGGGGTTGCTGCTTCGTCATTTGCCGAGGACTGCTGCATCATTAGGTGCACCACCTACCGTTGAGGAGTGTGCACAATGGCAGCCCTGCTTTCTTGCAGGGGAGCGCGCAGAGCTCACCACTAGTGTTCAGTGCACACACGCACACCAACAACCGTCTCATAGCAACGTTTGCATGCGTTTTGCCTTGTGCTTACAGTAGTCTATTATTGGCTGACGGGGCTTTGATTGGAATACAGGACTGAAGCTGCACCGGACGGGACAAATCAAAATCACCCGTATTTCGGGATGTCCCGGACAATACGGGACGGTTGGCAACCCTAACTAGGACTCCCAACAAAAATGATCTCTACTGACTCTTAACTGTACCAACTCTGTTAGCCGTAGGTAACCAATCTGTCCAACTGGGATTAAGCTACACACTAAGGCCTTCTATTGCTAGTTTTCCCAATACAGACTCTCTTTCTCTCTCTCTCTCCAGGTTGACCAGAGGATGATGGGTTCCCCTTTTGAGTCTAAGTTTCTCCAGAGGTTTTTTCATCCAGCTTCTCGCCTGTCACCCTTAGCTCACTAGGGCCTCGGACCTGGATTTTGTAAAGCTGCTTTGTGACAACACTGACTGTAAAAAGCTTTATATAAATAAAACTGCCTTGAATTGACCATTGAAACTTGTAAACTTGTTGCCTCTTACCAACCCATTTATGGTTAAGGACGGCTGAATGCATAACCGCATTTTTTAATTTTTAATTAAACCACTACAAACAGTGACGCAAGCCTTTTTTGTTACTGACCTGAGCTTTGCTGTCTCAAAGTCTGTTTATGAGTCTGCTGGGTGTTTTGCTCCGTGTTCTTTTCTTCGCATTTGTGTTTCTCCCCTTTTTTCCCTTTCCGGCATCCTTACCCATGACGTCACACACTGGCTCCCTCCCAAACACATTTTAAAGGGGACCTGACCATTCTCTCTCTCCTGGTATATTACAGAGCTGAGTCGACCACAAAAATCTATTTTTTTTAAACAATCAGTACTCGGCCCCTGAAAAGTTGATTGACTAATTTATCGATCTGACGTAATCACACGAATTAAACTTAAGAAGAACAGTAGTAATACAAATCAAACTTAGGAAGAACAATATTGTGATTGCTTCTGCAGTCAAATTCAGGAAGGTCTCAGAAAATAAAAAAAACATTTGTAACACATTTGTAAAACATTTGTGTCCACCAGAGGGCATAGTTATACATAGAAACATGTTCTCCTACCCTACATGAAAACACACCACCCTCCAGTCAAAAAAAAAGATCAAAACTTCCTCTGGGCATAGAAACGGTACTTAAGTAAGTTCCAATTCCCTTTTCTTGTAAAAACATCCTAGTCTGGACAGCCTTCATCATTTTCATGATTTAAATAGGACAGTGACATACATGAGAGGCAAGCAGATCATTACTGTTTCTCTTCCACTTAGATTTGCTCACACACTGAAACAGAGAGAGAATGGGAGAGAGACAGACACCTGCAGACAGCGTGGAAGGGAGTGGTCACCATGACAATAGCTGGTTTCCAGTGTCAATGTGTAACCTTAGGATACATCTAACACAACAGAGATTGTGCACGTGTGTGTTTGTGTGTCTGTACAGTAATGGTGAAGGATTGGAAAAAGGGCACCAGGGTGCAATCATACAATCCAGGCTAAAGAGACAGCCAATAGCCGACACTTAATGGATCAATAAGATAAAAAATAATCCTACATAGGGGATAATCATTCTGCTTTTTCAAAATTAAAATAATAATCTTATAATTACTGAAAATATCATCACAATTTAGCTTCCGATATTCATATTTGTTTGTTCAATAAGTATCTAGACTGGAATTCTGGAAATTGTTAATTTATCTCTGCCAGTCAGAGTTAATTATTAAAATGTGTGTGTTAAAAAGAGTGTGTGTGTGTGTGTGTGTGTGTGTGTATGTGTGTATTCTACTAAAGAGGAGGGGCACTGGGGTGTGAGTGTTTATTCGGTGCACTGCAGGCTTGTTTGACTGGCTCACCTCTAAATCAGTCAGACAACAGACCAGTTCTCACCAATAGCTTAACCCCTCTGTTACTAACAACAAAGCTTGTTTCCACGGCATCGGCTGGGCTTATATATACGGATATCATTGTCAAAGAGACCTAAACACACAAGATCTGTCCTTCAAACGTCTGCGTGTGGCTGTAAAAAAGGAACGAAAATGGTAAGATACCAATTGCTTAACCGTTTAACCACATTTAGACTTTTGAAAGTTGCATTGTGTTTGTCCGAGTGAAAATGGGGAAGTATTATAAGGAACTTGTGTTTGTGCTATTTAACAGATAACAAATGACAAAGTAAAACAAGGTGATAATATGGAAGCAGGTTTACTGTACAAAATGTTAGAGAAGATGCACTATACATTAAAAAATATCAAGACACCACTTATAATGAATGAATTTATCTACTTCAAGGTGCACTTATTGCTGGCACAGGCAATCAATTGCATACACAGCTTTTATAAACAGCGTCCCCATGGATTTGCATTCTCTGGAGTAAAGGAAAACCACTGAATACCTTTAGAATAAGTTGGAATGTCATTTGTTCTAATCATCCGACATCATTACCTGATTATTATTAATGTTCTTTTGAATGCAGTCAAAACCCCACAGAAATGTTCCACTGTCTAGAAAACAGTTGAATAACAGAAATGTTGAATAAGGTGTCTATTTTTTTGAATATATAGTGTTCCTTTCACACAGTTTATGCTATTTTCCAGCTCCATGCTATGTTTCTATCTATGTTTTTGCGTAGTCAGCTTTACATATGTTCTTGCTAAACAAATTTCTACTGTAGCTGGCTTTTGTTTTTGGCATGAGCTCTGATTTTTGACTCCTGTTCCTCTGCAGCGTGAATGTATCTCAGTCCATGTTGGCCAGGCAGGAGTGCAGATGGGCAATGCATGTTGGGAGTTGTATTGCCTGGAGCATGGCATCCAGCCTGACGGTCAGATGCCCAGTGACAAAACCATAGGTGGAGGAGATGATTCTTTCAACACTTTCTTCAGTGAGACTGGAGCTGGCAAACACGTTCCCCGAGCTGTTTTTGTAGACCTGGAGCCCACTGTCATCGGTATATTTGTAAAAAGACCTCAAACTTAAATAGCGTCATTCAACAATAACAGGTTGGTTAATATGGCATTACTGATATCTTTTCCTAGATGAGGTCCGCACCGGTACCTACCGCCAGCTCTTCCATCCAGAGCAGCTAATCACAGGGAAGGAAGATGCAGCCAACAATTACGCCCGTGGTCACTACACTATTGGCAAGGAGATCATTGACCTGGTGCTAGACAGAACCCGCAAACTGGTGAGTAATAACACATATTATTTTCTTGTAGAACACCGAATGGATGGCACTGAATGAAATGTGAATAGAAGAAGATAAACACATACATTTCTTGATTTCTAGGCTGACCAGTGCACTGGGCTTCAGGGCTTCCTCATCTTCCATAGTTTTGGTGGAGGCACAGGCTCTGGCTTCACCTCCCTGCTGATGGAGCGCCTATCTGTTGATTATGGAAAGAAGTCCAAATTGGAGTTTGCCATTTATCCTGCCCCACAGGTGTCCACAGCTGTGGTGGAGCCCTACAACTCCATCCTGACCACTCACACGACCCTCGAGCACTCTGACTGTGCCTTCATGGTAGACAATGAAGCCATCTATGACATTTGCCGTAGAAACCTCGATATTGAGCGTCCCACCTACACCAACCTCAACAGGCTCATTGGTCAGATTGTCTCTTCCATTACAGCTTCCCTGCGCTTTGATGGAGCTCTGAATGTAGATCTGACAGAGTTTCAGACTAACCTGGTGCCCTACCCGCGCATTCACTTCCCTCTGGCTACTTATGCCCCTGTAATATCTGCAGAAAAGGCCTACCACGAGCAGCTCTCTGTTGCTGAGATTACCAATGCCTGCTTTGAACCGGCCAATCAGATGGTTAAATGTGATCCTCGCCATGGCAAGTATATGGCCTGCTGCCTCCTCTACCGTGGTGATGTTGTACCCAAAGATGTAAATTCTGCCATCGCGACTATAAAGACCAAGCGAACAATCCAGTTTGTGGACTGGTGTCCCACTGGCTTCAAAGTTGGCATCAATTATCAGCCCCCCACTGTTGTTCCTGGAGGAGACCTGGCCAAGGTGCAAAGGGCAGTTTGCATGCTTAGCAACACCACAGCCATTGCAGAAGCATGGGCCCGCCTTGACCACAAGTTTGATCTAATGTACGCCAAGAGAGCCTTCGTCCACTGGTATGTTGGAGAGGGCATGGAGGAGGGGGAATTCTCAGAAGCCAGAGAAGACATGGCTGCCCTAGAGAAGGATTATGAAGAGGTGGGCACAGACAGCATTGGAGGCGAGGGCGAAGAAGAGGGTGAAGAGTATTAACATCACTTAATCTTTATTTTCTGTCATTTCAACAAAGACATCAATGTATTTGCAATAAAGCCATTTACACAAATGTAAAGGTGTGATTGTTGTTCTCTTGCTGGGGTATGCATTGTTATAAACACAAGGATAATGAGTTTAATAGTTTGCAAGACTTCCTGTCTGAGATAAACCACTGGAGGAGAATTTAATGCTGCTAACAGCCACAACATTAAAACCACAGATGAAGTCAGAGGTGAGGTGGATAACACTGCTGCCTCCTCTACTATATTAGGCAGCAAGTGCACAGTCTGTTCTTGGAGGAACGTGTAAGAATTGTAAGAATCTGAGCAACTTCAGTAAGAGCCAAATTGTGATGCTAAATGACTGGGTCAGAGCATCTCAAAATAGGTCTTGTGGAGTGTTCCCAGTATGTAGTGGTTAGTACCAACCTGTACTGGTCTGTCTGGTTCAGTCTCACAGAAGAGCAACTGTAGTACAGATTGTTAAAACCGATTGTGATAAACAGGTGTCAGAATACACAGTTGTAAACCGGTCAGAGGACCTATTCTGACCTCTGGCCACTGCCGAAAGTGAGCATGTCAGCATCAGAACTGGGCCGCAGAGAAACTGAAGAAGGTGGCTTGGAATAATAAATCATATTTTTACATCATGTAGACAGCTGGGTGCTTCGCTTACCTGGGTAACAGAGGGCACCAGGAAGCACTATGGGAAGAAGGCAAGCCAGCTGAGCCACTATGATGGCATCAATTATCATAAATATTGCTCTGGGCAATATTCTGGTGGGAAATGTAGGTCCTAGCATTCATGTGGATGTTACTTTGACAAATACCGTCTACCTAAACACTGTTACAGACCAAGTACACCCCTTCATGGTAAGAGTATTATTTAATGGCAGTTGATTCTTTCAGCAGGATACTGTGTCTTGCCCCACAGCAGAAATTGCTCAGAAATGGTTTGAGGAACATGACAAAAAGTTAAAGGTATGAACTTGTCCTCCAAATGATTCTAGATTTCAGTATAATAGAGCGTCTGTGGGATGTGCTGGACAATCTAGTCTCATCCATGGAGGCCCCACCTTGCAGCTTACAGGCCATAAAGGATCTGCCAACATCTTTGTGCCAGATACCACAACACACAAAGGTCTTATGAAGTCCTCCATGGATCTAAGCAGCACGAAGGAGACCTACACAATGTTGGGCAGGTGGTTTTATTGTTATAGACAGAGGTGGACAGTAACTAAGTACATTTACTTGAGTGCTGTACTTAAGTACAGTTTTTGAGTATCTGTACTTTACTTAAGTAGTCTTTTTTTTGGATACTTATAACTTTCACTTCACTACATTTGAAAGACAAAACCGTACTTTTCACTTCACTACATTTCTATCAAGGTTCTC
>JBBPCY010000136.1:5761798-5774555 GCA_037974405.1 Brachyalestes nurse
TGTCTGTATGTATGTGCGATTAAATGTGATTAATTAGATTAATTAATCGCCACACCATGTAATTAATTAGATCAAAAAATGTAATCGCTTGACAGCACTAATATATATATATATATATATATATATGGCATATTGAGTTATGAGCTGTGAGGAAAAATTACACTGCCATTGTTTGTTCCCTCTTTACACACTGACCAAACTCATTTACCACCTCATTTTCACCGGGTTAGAGAGTGTCATGCCATCTGTCAGCAGAGGAAGGGGTGGGAGGAGACACTTGCTTTATGGCAGGTGCTCAGAGGTACAATACAATGCGATGCCAGGTAAGGCCAGGTATGTGTAAAGCCTTCACTGGCCTAGTATGACAAACATGCACAGACACACACACTCATTAAAAATGAACACAAAAAATGTCCGATTTGCTGCAATGTCTGGTTGTTACAGCAATTATAACAATTAATGGCATTTAATTTAATGTAAATGAAATATGAGAAAAGCAGCAGCTTTAAATACTGCTTGGTGCTTTTAGAATACATCCAGGACCTGCTCTACACCACTCATTAATGTTGAGATGAACTGAACTGGCAGAGAAAGAGTGAGCGAGAGAGCTCAGCCTCCAGATAAAGAATAGGTGTTGTACATGTATATGCCACCAGTGATGCCACTTATTTACAGGCTGGTAATATTTATATCTACTGAAAGAACTGACACCACTGCTGACGCAAGGCGTCACATAGAGCGCTCCATGCATATGGCTTTAATCAGGAGCACCACAACAAAAAGCTACTACATGGTGGACTAGGTATAAACCAGGTTCAAACTCAAGTTTGACTTGATTTTTTTTTTGCATTCTTCCCGCTTCTTCAGGTTCTGGGGTTTGTAAACTTGTTCTCGAACTTTTTTATGTGTAGGCTTAAAGTAAATGCATTTAAACCACAGGTAAATGCTTGTTAATCCCAACTGAATGCAAGACTAAGACTCAGTCATATAACCACCTTCACATAAAGTCACATAAAGCACCACTGCATCTTTTCAAACTGCCACCAACACAACGCCAATGGACAGCTCAACACGCTTGGAGAAGAACACTAACTGCTAATTCTGTTACATCAGACATCTGCTTTTGGCTAGTATTGTACTAAGTAATGGGGGTGAGGGACAGCCATCCTCCCCATTCAGAGAAGGCAAAAGCCAGTTGTGCTGTCTTGGACTCCCAAGCACAGATGGCTAGGGCATCCCTAGGGACTGCATTTAAACTTCTGTACAAAAGAAACAAACTTAAAAGTCAGAATCTTTAGCAAACTTTAGTGCATAACTTCTATTTATTTGCTATTTATTCCTGTTTATCATTATAGACAATTCTAAAGTATAAAATGTGTCATAATGTTGCAGAGGCAATATTTTAGTTTGTTCCAATTTGTTAAATTCACATAAACAGTAATAGGTGTATGAAAATGTGTGAAAGTGTTTTCACTTAGAAAATCATGGCAGTTGATCAGGGGTGCCCAAAGTTTTGCATACAACTTCTATATAGTATATACTATAGGATATATCTATATATGTATTTAAAAGGCTAGATATATCCTATAGTATATACTATGTACATTCTCAGATAACATCCCTGGTAAATAATACAACTGATAAAGTCCCTCAGAAAGTGAAGTAATTAACGCTGCTGAACTGAGAACACGGTGTAACCACCCCGGCGCTCTAAAGTTAAGAATGGGGCACCCCGGCTCATTGTCAGTGTCTGGGAACTGGGAGCTATCAGCTGTTGCATTCCCCTGCAATTGTGATACAGCAACAGTGTCTGGCCTTATTTAGGCAGGCCTCTTTTCTGACACCGCCGCTGCGTGCGTCATTTACACCCAGTGCCATGGCCTCCGAGGAGCCTCGCCTTCCACAGCACACCAGCCCTGCTCAAAATACACTGCCCCAGGCCAACACAGGCTTTCACTCCGCCAGTCAACCCCTACCAGCTGGATTCTTTATCTGTGAACTCACTGCAGCGGTGGTCAGGACGTAAGTGTCCTGAGGTACAGATAAGAGCCTGGTTTGGTCCACGTCATGCATTAAACAGACCCCAAAGACTACAACTGCTAATGGCATTTATGCACCCTGTTTTAGAGTGGAACACGCTTTAGTATGAATCTACCCTCATCAGATTGTCAGTGAAGCTTTTATTAATAGCCTGTTAAAGACCCCATATCATGGCTGATCAGTGTATGTCTGTCTTAAAGTCTGATCCCTTGTAATTCTAACAGACACAGAGAGATTGTAAAATGTTAATCTAAAAAGAAGTTAGAACTTTTTCACAATAAAAAAACACATAAACATTATTATTGGACCCCAGGGAATAAAACAATAATGCACCAAATGCACAAAAGTAAATTATAGGACCTTTACCCAGCAAATGGAAAGTTGAACTATACATTAATTTATTTATTAATTTTCCATTAATTTAGTTTATTTCAAAAAATGACATGAAAAATTATGAAAACATGAATAACACTTTGTAGCAAATTTAAATCATAGCAAAATGTTTTCTGTATCACAGAAGCTCAATTTTTTCCTATTGTTTCAATGAACTATGAGTGAGAAGTACTAATATCAAATGAAATAACTGTGATGTCTAAGAATTCAAGTACAATTTATTCTTATGACTATTCCATATTAAATATAATACTAAAAAACTTTAAAACTTAACAAGAGAGAACTTGAATTTCAAATTACTAACAGGGTCCTTTCCCAGAGCACTTTTCACTAAGGACGGTAATTAAGTCCATGCTGCGAATCAAAACACAAAAAGCTTTGTCTTGAACATTAAATGTTCAGCACTGAGAATGAAGTATAAAAGAGTGGAGACTCAGCAAAACGTCCACTTTTCCTTTCTTTACCTCCTAATCTTCTTTCGAATCTCAAGTAGAGAAGTGCAATGAAGGCTGCGGTTTAAGGCCAGTGCCTTTGTCAGGGGCGTCAAGGGAACTAATGCCTTGACAAAAGGCATTGGGACAAATATTTGTAGCGCTCTCTTTGAGAATCAGATTAAAAGAAGGAAAAAGACTTTTTGGCGTCGAGTAGGACCGTACAATATAGCATTTGTAAATTGCAATCACAATACTACAGACGATGAAGAGGGCTGCAATATACTAATGAGTCTTTCAATCCTTAGAACACTTAAAACCTGATTTCAGTAAATATACATGTGTAAATCAGTCTAAAACCGGCGTTTGTTCTCCTACACGCTCGTCATTTCCTGCTTTTTCACTCGGGGTGCCGATACTCGCCCGCTCTCCGGACCCCCTCCCGCTGTGGGTTTTCCCCTCCCACTTGTGGAGACTATCCTGAAAGTTCTCCCGGGTTCAAAGATCTTGTGTTTTTTCTGTTTTCTACTAAGACCTAAAATAAAAGAAATTTGGGCTACCTATGTTGCTCCGGCATTTTCATGTGACGCCATTTTTAAAACCCCAGTAGTGGTTATTTTTTTACTTACTTCTATGTAAGTCGTTTTGCCGTCTGATGACAATTTCCCATTTGTTGCGCTGCTCTGGTTCTAAGGGTTAAATAGTTACAGTGTTTTTTTTTTATTCTGCATTTTGAGGCTTCTCACAAACCACAGTTTCAAACGCAAGGTGCCTTCATGTAATCCAACAAGAGTACATTACATTTTCATCAAAATAAGGTCAAAGCAAAGCAAAAAGACTTCAATATACAGTATCACATTAACATACACATTCATGCCGCAATGTTATACCCCAGCAAAAGTGGCCTAGCCTTGGCTTGTGTTGACATACACTGGCGTACTTGCCAAGCGCAGTCAGACACATAAGAAGAAAACTTCCCAGGTGAATCTTAGACCACCTCAGTGAAAAAAGGTAGAGAGACTCCTGACTGACTCTCTACCTTTTTGACATAAACAGGCTCCTGCAGGATCTTCTGGAGTCTCAGTGGCTGGGCCTTACCGCAGTAAGAGAAAGAGCATAATGCCACTGACGTTCATAAATCTACTTGTCTCCCAGGTAAAATATTTAGATTTCGCTGCGCCGCCGACAGGCTCTGCAGTTCATCGTCGGGATGTGCACTGTTATAAACAGCGGGCTAATTTCAGGTGCTGCTGCGGCTTTGATAAAATCTTCCCTCCTTGTAAGGAGATGCTTAAACAAAACAAAACAGGCCGTTGCTTGTGGAGGTTTAACCTACACTCCTCCTGGACTGGTAAGGAACTATGCGATGTGCATCTACAAGAGGGGAACATGTAAATCGTTTATTAGAAAAACTGTTGGCAACAGATGAAATAGCAGATCGCAGACAGTGTGGAGAAGGCTGTTCCACGAGCACTTATTTTCCAGTGCATTTGCAGTGCATTCCACACAGGCCAGGCTCCAGTTTGGGTAGGAATCAATCAATTCTTTTTTTGCCATGCAATTTTCTTCCCAATTTTCTAGCTAAGACTCCACCATTCATATGTTACTGCCAAGCTGGGACAGAAAGTGCTAGCATATAATTCCTCAGAGACACGTAATGCCTTTTTTCAAACTGTCAGTAATGTAACGTCATTGAACAGCTCTACACACTTGGAGGAGAATGCTAACCACCAAATCTGTTAAAGCAGGTAATCACTGGCCAGTTGTGTTTTCTTAGACTCCAGGACAAGGATGGCCACTACATTTCCATGGATTGAAACTCCTGAAGAAAATACATTCTGAGGAAAGTGCAGATTCATCACTTTCATTTGATACCTCATTTTGTTTGTAAGTAGAACAGGAGTTATTATGTCAATAATTTGACTAAGCAGTTACTGTTCTGTGTACAGTTTTGTTTTATGCTTATCTAATCTCATTGTAAACTAATTATTTATTAACTCTAATGAATTACTGTAAACAACTGTAATTATTGTAACTACTAACTAAACATCAAGTCATTATTAGCCAACAGTAATGAGTTATTACTTAAATTTGTAATTGACTTTAGAATATCAAGAGTTAAATAAACCTGTTCTTTCAAAAATATTTCAACCTCTTTTCAAATAGAGATAAACTAAAAGCTTTCAATAAACAGATGTCAAAGCACGGTCTCTTCAGAGGAGGTCCCACTGTAAGCTGACACCAGGGGTGTCTGAGTAGATCATCAGTACTTCTAGAACACCCAACAACTGCAGTGTGATAAAGACAAATTAGTACCAGTTATAGATGGTAAGAAAAAAAGCAGTACCCGGTAACTGTATCCATTGAATAATAATAAGAAGCTTACTGAATGTCAGTCCATGATGCCTTCTTATTTAATTAATCAGTATTTACCTGGGACACACGTTCGTCTTTTATTTTGGCCGATTTGTGTTGCAGTTTTATGACATAAGTTACATGAGGTGCATGCAAGTGCACTCACTCTGCATTTGCTACACTTGTATTAAAATATACAGCCTGTAAATACGCTAATGATATTTCATTTAGGAATTTAAGATACTAGTTTGGACTGTTAAAGACCAAATCATGTTATTTAGATTATTTGGTTATCCATATAGTAATAGAAGATACTGAACATGTTTTCCTTTTTCCCACAGTGTTAAATAAAATAATAAGAAACATCCCCCAAAAAATACAGTCATTGCTCAATTTAGCTTGAAAGAAATGGAATCGACCAAAAATGTACATGATCAGGGCTTCTCTATTGTAATAAATGGTTTCATATTTAGTGTAAAAAAAATGGCTGCTTTGCTGGTGTGTTTTATTTGTTTGCGAACCTCAGATGACAAACTGTACAATGTAAAAAGGTCTTTAGGTGAAGTTATATTATTGCAATATAAACCACATTGGGATAACTTGTACAAGAACGTTACAATTAGGTAAGGTTACAAGGTTCTCGTACCTTGTGAAAATGTCTTCAGGTGAAGTCATATTATTGCCATTTAACCCAACTTGGACAAGAACCTTACAACTTTACCTAATTCATTCATCAGAAAAAGACCAGAAACCAAAAAAGTGATGTTGATCAAAAGCTGACTGTGACAGGAAAGTTCTCACTGTTCACTTTCTAAATGTTAATGAGTGTCTGAATGCTCAGTCTATGCTCTTTAACACAATTCTGGGCCAGAGCACCATAGAGTTAATGTTAGAAAGTGCCTGTTTTCAGTGATACCACGTGAGATGTGTTGTGAAAGTGTTGTCCACTAGGAATCTAAAGTTACTTAACAAGCTGTTACGGAACACAGATCCACACTGAGAGCTCAGTAACATTAGCTTCATGGGGTTGGTAAAACTTCAAGTAGTGACCTTTCATTAAGCACATAGTTCAACAGCTCCACCGCTGCTTCTGCTAGGCATGGCCTTACACAAGGCTGTCATTGTGAACCAAGACCTTACTAGATGTGTCCAATGTGTGGACTACAGTACCTTTTTTGTCCTAAAAAGATCAAACCGCTGGGTACACAGCTGGTATCTTTAAAGTATAGAAAAACGTACTGTGGTCCAAGCGATGATGTGATTTTTAAAGCTGACAACAGTTCTAGAGGCCCAGAGTAAAGCATTCATGTATTTCCCTTACCCAAACACAACTGATCCACCACATTCAAGGCTTGTAAATTAGCTGACAAGATGGATGAATGTGTAATTAAGCAGCGCAGTAAATAACTTGTCCACTACTGTGTTTCTCCTGGAGATAAAAGACCCTGTAACCACTTGTTCAAGATAAAAAGTTCACTTCTTTAGGTCTGCACTTGATCTGTGAGGTTCATGTAGCTAATTATGTTATGTAAGTTTCTAAATTAGATTCACACAAACGGTCTGTTAAGTGGTCTCAGACGACTGAGTCCTAGTTTTCTGTCCATGTGTGAACATAGCAAGCAAACTCAGACCCCTTTAAACAGAGCCAACCAATTTGTTTTAGTGGGTAAAACAATTTACAGGACAAAAGCTGCCTGTGGATCTGCTCAGTTTTGCAAAGAGGCAACAGCACTGGTCTGTTAAAGAATTAAACCACGAGAGCCCTTCTGAGCGGTTTCAATGTACCTAAAGGGCGATGTTAGACAAGTTACAATTTTAGCATCCCACCCATTGAAAAGCTATGGCCTTAAGTGGTCTAATGCTTTATGAAATGGTGGCATACATATAATATATATGATATTCAATAAAACACAATATAGTAAAATACAAGGTTCTATACAAATAGTTTAGAGCAAATGTGATTCCCTGAACAGTGATGATTTCTAATAATTCTTTATAGCTTGGTGCTATTAAGAGTTTTTTCCCAGATCAGAACTGGTATATCATGAATATTATCAATTATTAGAGTTCTCCTTGTGAGGTTTAAAGGTGTTGTGGTATGAAGAGCAAACAGTCTGAGGTTTTATCAGCACTAAAGAGATAAATCTTTAAAGTTTGCTTACATTGTACACAGAAGAGACACTGATTATTTGCAACTGGTTCCCTTTCAGCTTCACTTAAACAGAACTGAGTTCAGTTTATTAAAAAGTAAACTATGTCAAAACAACCTATAAAATGTATGCAATGATTCAGGCATGAAAATGTCTAATGTTACTGGTTTTTGTTCATATTTTGTTCATTTTTGCAGGTAATCAAAAACTATATAAACCAATGTGTTTGAGATTACTTGACAGTCTGACATTTGAGTGTGTGAAGTATCCATTTATCATACATGAACACACCACACAGTGTGAAGAGCACGAAATTCTTCTCTGTATTTCACCTATTCACCAAGTGAATGAGCCAGGAACACAGCAGAACCTTACGATTGTAAAAGAAACTCCTTAACTGCCAGACCGCTAGCTGCCCTTAAATAAGTGCGCAGTGATTAGGGGATTGCTAATTGTTGAGAGACCTTAAATTTTTTGTTAGCTATTCTATTTCTGTAACATCATTTCTATTTCTTTAACATTTCAGCCTATAGTTTGCCTTTATAGTCTATTGTCTCCTTAGTTTCAAGTTACTTCACATTTCTATCAGAAATGTTCTTACAACACATCCAAGTCACCCAAGGAGTCTTGACTGACCTTGAGCCGGCGATTTCTGCTTTCTGCTTGGCGATGGCAGCGGCTCTATGTGCCCCCTCCACGCTCCTCTCCACCTTCTGCTTGATTTTGGTGCCTTTAAGCTGGATCACCTTCTTCTTCACGGCCTTCACCAGCATGTTGTGCATGTACTTGCCTTCCTCCTTGCCGCCCTCGGCGAAGGTCGTGCAGCCGTAGCCGTGGCGCTGGTTGTCCAGCCACTCGCCCTCATACTTCAAGCCGCTGGATCTCTCACTGATGCCGTAGCCGGAGCGCTTGTCGTTCTTCCACTCACCCATATACACCTCAGTTGTGGTGGCATCAATGTCGGCCTCCACAGGTGGAAACTCACCACCTTCGGTCTCGGCCTCGCTCTCGCCTAGGCTGACCGTGGAGTTGGCATCGCTGGCCGCCGAGCTGAGGGCCGAGTCGCTGTGCAGGAAGCTGATCTTACTCTTCTGGCTGGACAGGGACGTGCGTGACTCAGATTTGGTCAGCTTACCCAGCAGCGAGCCCCTCCGGAACAGGCCCTTCTTCTTCGGCTTCACCATGTCCGGGTCCACTTGCAGGGTGAGGGCGAAGCCACCGCGGGACGGCCCGATGGGTGTTGGGGAGGGCGTCTCCTGGCCAGAGGCATTTGAGGTCGTGATGACTGGGACGTCCTGCTGCAGAAGCGTCCCGTTACTGTGCTCGCTGCGCAGAGAAGTGAGGGAGTTGCGCAAGGGCGAGCGCACCACGGCTGCCATGCCATAGGGGACACTCTGGCGTACGCCATAGCCATGTCGCATCCCACCCGTGAACTGGCCCTGGAAGGTGCCTAGAGGGACAGAGATTAAGGAGTGGACAGAATTAGTAATAGTACTAATAATCATTAGTGTAGATGTACATGTATTGTGATTGGAACTGCATTGCTTCTGGATTGGATTACAATCATTTCAAATCATGTACAATAAGAATGTACTGAATGTAATATAATGTAGGATAAGATTTTTTTTTTGTCCCACTGGTGGGAAATTTACATTGTTACAACAGCAAAGTGGACAGAACAAGAGAAGAAAGTAGAAGCAGCATAATCTACAAAAACTATACAATATAACAATACACTTAAAATAAAATTAAAACAGTAAATATATAAATATATATGTGTACACAGTGGGTATCTTTAGCAAACACTGAATGATACACAGAAATACTGCACCAAAGATACTGCACATTTGGCCAAAAATTTAAATCTACCAAATGTAATTAAATATCTTTTGCTGCAAATATAGTCAAAGCAATAAAACGCTCCATTGTTTTAATTGTGCTCTGCGTTGTGTTTCCTGCCTTGTGCCCGTAGACCACCAGGACAGGCTCCGGGTACCCACGACCCTAGTAAGGATTAAGCGGTTACAGAAAATGAATGAATGTTTTAATTGTTTGTCATTCCCCATTTAAAAGAGAACATCTACAACTACTTTCTCATGTAATTTCATGGACTGGTTTAGAAATCACATCCATGTAAACCAGAGATAAAAATAACAAGAAGAGAACAAGCTATCAGCTGGTATGAGATAGCTGTGTTGATCCACGCCCCATCATTTCCTGCCCTCAGCCACAGCCACAATAGCCAGCCATGCTTTCATGTCCACCTCTAGAGTAATAAAACATGTGCGGTTATTTATGTCCCTGTGTCTCATGGCCAAGTAACACATGTCTGAGTTCATCAGTCCTATGGACAGGCCAGAAGGGCAAAGTCTGGACTGTATGTGTGTCCTGCGAAATTACACACTGCTGAATTTGATGACTCAGCTGCCAGGAACAGGTTACATAAATAAAACAGTACACAAAGGTATGTTATAGTATTTATAATGAGTATTTTAAAATGACGCTCTAACAAAATGTGATAGCATTTCTACTCTCCAATATACGGTAAATACTATTACTATTATTATTACTATTACTATTACTGTTATTACTATTAATAATCTCACAAAAATAAATTTGACTTATTTTTGACATGGTACAGTTTAGTACTCCTTTTTCACCTTGCACATTGCTTTATATCTCTATAATAATAATCCACTTCCTGTAGTGCGATGGATAACAAGAACTATAAATGTATGAAAAGTGCTTGCAATAGAATTTGCCCACCAAGGACTTTTGCTGACTGTGGTGCTGCTACAGCACCAACAGAACACACTACACAGCACTATTTTCTTTGTTTTACTCATTTATTGTGACTGAGTAGCTTATATTGTCTCTATTACCTGTATGTTTTCAGCATTGCTAGATTATGAATACCCTTCAATTGGTCAACAAATTAATACACCCCCCGG
This sequence comes from Brachyalestes nurse, assembly GCA_037974405.1. Taxonomy (NCBI): domain Eukaryota; kingdom Metazoa; phylum Chordata; class Actinopteri; order Characiformes; family Alestidae; genus Brachyalestes; species Brachyalestes nurse. Next base: position 5,772,119 of record JBBPCY010000136.1, read on the forward strand.
AAAAAATAAGAAACCACTGCAATTTATTTTTAAATCAGCATCTCTATGAGTATTAAAACAATTCCATGCCAGTGTTTGTTAAATTCCTACACAAGCACCTCATTCTGCTTTATGAGGACCTGATTAGTGATCACCTGAGTCACATCTTAGCTGTTCAGTTCAATACTTGCACTTATAAAAGATAAAACCTGAGAAACTGAACATGCAGTAGTCTCTTATTTTTTCCGGAGCTGTATAACATGAACTTTATGGCTGATAAAGATGCCACAGATTCAATACCAGGTTTTGTTATTAGGGGAAAATCAGCACAAAAATACAGGATAGGATATTAGAGAAAAAAAAGAATAAATCTGATTAAAACCTGTAAAAGATCTAGCCAGAAATAACCCATACTCCTACTGTGAGGTGTTGTTAGCTGTGTGTTTCTTCCTGTGGATGAAGAGTCAGTAGTCTGAGCCACCATATTAGTATAAAAATCAGCCACTACTCAAGGCAGTCTTTTGAAAGAGGGGCCACGATTCAATGTAACACAGCTGGCCTAACTGAACTCAAGGTTGAGTCACTACTACCATATTTTGCTTCTAGCATTACTTTTGACCATATTTCCAGTTCAATGAATACCACAAGTCAGACCCCCGTGGTAACTAATTTGTATTTTCTTAACATTTCTTTGTGATACTACAATATACAGCATTCTTGCTTTAGTCTGCTAACTAAGGAACAGAAATACACACTTAACGGGGAACAGTTGGGTTTTATATACACACCAGAATTGGTGACATTTTAAATTTGTAATCTGCTGCCTTGTTCCTCTGGCAAATGCTCCTTAGCAATGGGCTTTTTACCAACAGGCCATCTGTGGCAACACTGGGGTTCCCCGGTTGTAAGCTGTGCATTTAAGCAACTGGGTCTGTGTCTCAAATCGTCCTCCAACACTAGCATGACTGTTCCTTACTAATGTCCCACAATACATGTGAGTCCATATAATGGTTGTCTATCTATCTATCTATCTATCTATCTATCTATCTATCTATCTATCTATCTATCTATCTATCTATCTATCTTTCTAACTCATTTATTGGTGTGAAATTTTAAAATATATGTGAAGAGTCTTTTGTTAGCTGTGAGGTAATTTGCTATGTTTGACAGTGGGTTGATCACGTTTGTTTCCATGTGATGTCACACATGTTCCTTAATGTCTGAGTGTTCCAATATTCCTATAAATCTAATCTCTTTTAAGACCTCATTCAGTCCCTCACTACCAGTCACAGACATCTATTGCTGTCTCACAGTCTTACACTGCATTCCGAAAGCTCGGCTGGAGTCCAGGTGGGCTGCATTTCTGAACCATTATGCCATCAAAAGCTGACGCAATCAGAAGGATTTTTCAAACATGGCCAAGAACATGTGATAATTAATTGTGTGTGGAGGCTAAAGTGACATTAGGTTTACCAGGTTGAGAACACAAGATGAGGGGTGGGTGATTTGACAATATTTATTGTCTTTGTGATTGCACATTATATCATAATATGCCTTTCTGAGTAAACTTTGAGTCTGAGCACATTTAAAGCAACTGCGATGTTCATTTCAAAGAGACCACAATCAACCCAGCTCAAGCCTGCTCAACTGGATTTCGTGTATGTTAATGTCATGTAAGGGAATGTTAAATGTTAATGTTAAATAAAACTTTTTGTAGTATCTTTTGACTGTGGCACTACTAGTAGTTTTTTTAACTTCAGGGAAGCGAAAATCATGCATATTGTAAAAATGTTTCCAGGTATTGCTAGAAGACATTGTTATACTTTTGATATATCGGGCCACCCCCGAACAGCATGAAAAGAAAAATACTACAAGTGTTTCCCAAATCAGATTACTTAGGTATGGACTCTCATTCTTGGGAGTTTAGAATAGCAAGTTCATCTCCCATCCTCAGGACTTTGGGGATGGGAGGATGCAGTCACTCAGTCTGCATTTGGGACAGCAGCATTTTTGTGTACATAACAGCTCAGCTCGGCTCAAGAGTCTCATCTTGAGGCTCAAGGACCTGGAATACACCATATGCCTTTAAAAGGGCCAATGGCACAAAAATCTGAAAAACTACATGTAGTGACAGAATAATACAAAACCCAGAGTGTGTCCCATTGATTATGGTTTTGGAATTAGAAGGGGAAGAGCTACACACGGCTGGAAATAAAAAAATTAGGGATGCACCGAAATGATTTTTTTGGACCGAAACCAAAAACCAAAAATGAGGAAACACTTGGCCAAAAACCGAAACCGAAAGAAATTATTATTATTAAATTATTAAAAGAATAAAGTTACATAGTTACAAAACTATGAAAATATTTATTTAGAATTCAAACAATGCACAATATAAAATTAAATTTGCAATAAAATATTTTACTTGGCCCCACTCATGAATAGCCTAAAAGCAAAC
>JBBPCY010000136.1:5774655-5789300 GCA_037974405.1 Brachyalestes nurse
TTTACTTGGCCCCACTCATGAATAGCCTAAAAGCAAATATCTTCTCATAAAACTGGTGAATTCAAGGGCATTTTAATATTCTCTCTCTCCCTTTCTCTCTTTCTGTCTCTCTCTCTCTCTCTCTCTCTCTCTCTCTCTGTCTGTCTCTCTCTCTCTCTCTCTCTCTGTCTCTCTCTTCTGGAAAAGTCCAGAACGGCCGCTCTGCCGTGCACTGGACGGCCGTGCTGGACTTTACCAGAACGCACAGATTGTCAGTCCGCCCCTGCTCTGCATGATTGGGCTGTTTTGATTTTACATAATAAATTAATCCCGGCGTTGAGAAAGTCTTTGTGGATGCACCCCCTCTAGAAATTTCTGCATTGCACACTTTACAAGTGGCAAATGCATTTTTCCCATTTTTTTCGGTGGCCGAATATTCGGTGCATCCCTAAAAAAATAAGATGGACAGTGATGTGAAAGACACCATCTTAAGCGTTAAAACTTGTTTAGTTAATTTGTGGCAAAAAGGTTCCTCCAAAGTAGCCTTCAGAGTTTGGTATGACATAAAGTTATATACTATGTACTAATCTGAGCAGTATGGTTTTAAAAGGTTAGTAAACTAAAGCATTACCATACTATACAATTTTAGTACTAGGATATACTGCAAAATTGGGACACACCCATGGTTATGTAGTAGTTTCTTAAGTGGACTACCCAAGTCCACTCAAGTCCCCTCCTGAAGTGTCTTTCATAAAACCTCTGAATATAGAGAACACTTGATGTGTACTTCGTTAGATGCCAACTTTGCATTGGCTCTGACTGATGAGGTTTTACAAGTCCATGAGAATGCAAGTACAGAAAGGAGCGCTTATTGAGAAGTGCCCTAATACACAAACTTATAAATGTATATATTATTTGTATATTGTACAGCTTTTTCAAGTTATATTGTTATTTTTGTATAGCTTTTATTCTACTGGTTATTCTGTTTCTACTTTCTTCTTTTGCACTGTCCACTTGCTGCTAATAAAGGGTTATCTTATTCTATGTTATCTAAATCTTGGGCTGTGTCCCAATTCTTTCAGGTTAACCCACCCCCCCTGCCTTGAGTGTGCCTTCTTCCTTAGGGCTTGGGGAAATGGCTACTTGTTAATAAGGATAAACTAGGAACATATTGAGAAACAACCTTAGTTTCTGTGAATGTGTGTTTCTTGTCAATATCTCCCTGAGCAAGACCACTCCTTAAAAAAACTCTAACAGTGTGCGTAATGTGACCTGCATTTTAGCCAGTCCAGGGCCACAGTGTTACGTTACAGTCTTTTAAATGTCAAGCGATATTATAGGTTTAAAAATTCTTCCTCGAGAAAGAAGAAGGCAGCGCTTCTCCTCTGAGTGAGGACTCACCTCCATCTGCATAGGTCTCCGTCCCGTACCCATCCTGGATCCCGTTGTTCCACGTGCCCTCATATTTGGCTCCACTGGCCAAGCTGACCCGTGAGCCGTATCTCCCCTTGAAGCCGTGCGTCCACTCGCCCTTGTACACCCAGTGGCCCTTGGTCTCTATGCCCAGGCCGTGGCGCTTGCCCTGTGACCAGTACCCTTCGTAAGTATTCCCGCTTGGCCAGGTGTAGACCCCCACCACCTCGAAACCGTAGTTCCAGGAGCCGGAGAACTCCCCCTGGCCTTTAGGTCCGGTGCAGATGCCGTGGCCGTGGGCTTTGCCCCCCTCCCACCCACCACAGTACGCCCCTCCATCATCAAACTCAAAACGACCTCCGCTCATGCTGACCGATCACGTTACCCAGACTAACCGGTGAAACTAACCGAGCGAAAATGTGGTTTAAATTCATTAAAAAATCTCCAAAACGCGAAAAAAACTTTCTTCAACTTCTGTCCTGTTTGTGCCAGAGAAGCTGAGCGTGCGCATCTTGTTTTTTTTTATACTGATTAGCTCGTATTTATTTCTCCAGATCTTTTTTCGTTTTCTTCTTCGTCCACCTCTTCTTTTTCTTTTTCCTCTTCTTCGTTTATAATCCGGCAGGTGGTTAGTGCGTCAGGTTTGTGAGTGTTTTCCTCCAAAAACTTTTCGTTTCCCTTTTCGTCAGAGTGGATTTGGTGAGCTGTAGGGAGAGGGAGGTTTAGTTTACTTTAGTTACATGTTGTTTTTGTTTAATTCTTCGCTGTTTTTGTTTAGTTAGATAGTCGAGCCGGTTGATCTTTCATGGCTTTTTCAAGGTGGCTCGACGAACAGCCCTCTCTCCCCTCTCCCCTGCCTCCCCCTCTCTGAGTGCTCTCTGTCTCCACGGCTCTCGTGGCTGCATGGGAGGGGAGGGGTGGTGTAGGTGGTGTGGAGTGGGTGGGGGGGTCACTAGAGTCCCAACAAGGCTACCATATCCCAACACGGTTCCAAAAATACGGCCCAATCCGTGCCAGACCCCTCGCAGCTGAGGGGGTGGGCGCGTGTGTCCGTATCAGGTTTTGCTGAACCGGAGCCAGTCTGACTGTGAACTCCCAGCAAAGTTGGGTTTTGCCAGTTTTGCACCAGTAACGTGTTAATAACAAGACCGCATTCTGTGAGTTTTACTTAATCAACAAACTACTGAGAGGTCTCCCAACAGGTTCTCAACTTACAGCCCCATTACTTTATATTGTTATTTATTTGTACAGTTTATACATTACAGCTTATTTATATAATTATATTGATTTATGTAGTTATGTACACATATGCATCTTATTTATAAACTTACGAAAAGGTTATAAAAAAAATACTAGTTAACCTAAAAAAAGCAACCTGGCTGTCTTAAAACTGGTAAGTTTTTTTTTTAACCTCAAATAATATCAACATGACACTGGTTACTGAACCGTGATGTCCCATCAGGTTCTCAACTCACAGCAACTTTATGTTGCTATTTATTTTTATTGTTTTGTTTATTATAGTTTATTTATATAGCTGTGTTGATTTATATAGCAACTTTATATTTGTAACATTATAAAAAGTACTAGGTAAATTATAAAAGCAACCTGGCTATCTTAAAACTGTTGAGTTCACTGAGCTTTAAATAATAAGGTAACAACACGACGCTGGTTACTGAACCATGATCTCCCAACTGGTTCAGTAACCAGTGTCATGTTGGTGCAGGTGCAACCTGTCCATTACTTCAAATTGCTATTTATTTGTACGGTTTTGTTTATTAGTTTACTTATATGGTTGTATTGACTCATATAGTTCTGTTCATGTGTCCAAAATGTTACAATATGACACTGTTTACTGAACAGTGAACCGACTATAATAAGGTTACAGTGTGAATAATATCAATCATTCGTGATTTTTACTTTGGAACAGCCCTGTCCCACTCGTACCCAGTCGTCCAACCATCAAAGTTTGGCCCTTGTCAATGTCACTAAGATCAGATCAACCACAACATTTCAACCAATGTCAAGGGAAGTGAAGGAGATTGATTATTTGTTACAGTGGCACCTGTGAAGGGGTGGAGTGTATTCGGCAGCAAGTGAACAGTCAGTTCTTTTAGTTGATGTGTAGTTGAGGTGACTGGATCAGGGCTTCTGCAGTGGTGAGAGTCTACCAGCGGAAGTGTTCCCTAACGGCAGTGGCCTCATTCAACAGGGCAATGCACCCTGCCACGTTGCAAAAAACATTCAGAAATGGCTTGAGTGTCTTGACTCAACTCATATATATGAGAGAGAACTTTAATTTTTATTTATGAAAGTCTAATAAATTTTAATTGACCATGCTGACCAGGGCTTTCAAGAGTTTCCAAAATAGCTGCAGTGTGTAATCTTTGATTAAAAGTGCTACATTTACATTCATAGTCATTACAGCCAAGCACTGACCAATAAGTTGCCGTGAAGATTAAAGAGCCCAGCGCGCCCTCTTGTGGCCTGTGGTTGCTCAGCAGAACTTAAACTTTATTAGAAGAAGAGAAGAAAATCTTTACTTCAGCACCGACCACCTGGTTGTAAACCTGGTTTACAAAAAGTTAGGAATAAATGGAGTCATGAAGTAACTCAGTGGGATGCAGAACATCAAGGCTGCAACAAAACAGTCTTTATAGTTTTTTTTCATATTTTTTCACTTATTCTAGTGTTCAGTTGAAGGTCTGCAGTGCTGATGTGACATTTCTTCTCAGTTCCTTCAGATACCATCACTGTCAACTCATCCATCTACAGCACACTTTCAGCACCATGGAGAGAACAGAGACCACGGAAGCCCCCTTCTGGCCGAGCTTTGGTATTACAACAATGAGCAATCTTGCAACGAAGAAATCATTTGTTTCTTTAAAAACCTTACTGGAATTAAACGGCATAAAATAAAAAAGAAATGAATCGCCTCTTGCATAGTTTTACACTCAAAACTTTATTGCCTTTATTCATAAAATAAACAAACAAATAATGTTGAAGAAGGGAAGCATCCATCAATGTTCTGCATCTGACCTTCATCCTCAGGACCAACTGAGTATAACCTCACTGCGCATGTTCCCTCTCCAACACACGCCTAATTGCACTTATGCACTTGTGTGTGTGAGAGTGAGAGAGCGAGAGAAAGAGAGAGATTCACTGCATGGACGTGGAGCATCAAATTCTTTCGGTTTCGGTGCCAGGACGTTAAATCGATGATGCCCTGCACGTGGTTCTGAAATCTCGCGCATCTCCTCTCTCTCTCTCTCTCTCGCTCTCCCTCCCTCCCCCTCTCTCCCTCTCTCCTTTCACTCGCAACACCATCCTCTGTCATGGCGTCTTCCAACAATGTTACCCCCACCAACTGTAGCTGGTGGCCCATCTCAGCCATGGAGGAGGACGGCAGGACCCCCGACGGGGAGGACGGTCACGAGCCCACCGTGGAGAACAAGCCCTTCTCCAGAGACAGGCTGGTGTTGTACCACTGGACCCAGTCCTTCAGCTCTCAGAAGGTACCAAACATAGGTGGAAAATGGAGGGAGCTCTGAGCTATGCAGTTTCCTCACCTGGTTATGCTGGTGGTCTATGTGTGTGTGTGTGTGAGGTGGACTGTTCTGTTTTATGTTTTCTTGAACGATCTGGGGGTTAAAAGATCTCCAGCCGACATGTAGTCAGTAACATGCTTTATTAGGTGTCGTTATTATTGGGTAAACATATCCTTATAATGCATCGAAAGGATACATTGCATGAGGACCCTCTAAATAATGCATGGACGCGAGGTAGAACAGCTCCTGGTCCTGAAGTCTGCTATTGCATACGATCTGTCATGTAACGGGGTGCACTACTGGACCACTGGCCTGTAAATAGCATAGCCCGGGATGCTTTTATTGGATGTCACGACTAAGCTCGAGACATAATTAAACAGGCTGATAAGGATCCCTGCTGAAAAAAGAAAGAGCAATGAAAAGTTTCCATTGGTTACTGGTATTTTTAAGTGTCTAATGGGCTGTTATGGTGTTCTTGTTTTCCACATGGCTTAATACAATATATGGACAAAAGTACTGGGACACTTAATTTTTCAATTCAGGTGGCCCCTTACATTTCCAGCGAAGGATAATATTAAAGCATACCAAGAACATTTCAGACAATGCCATGTGGACCCAGCTTGAGGAAGAACCTTTTCTATTCCAGCATGACTGTGTCCCAGTGCACAAAGCAGCTCCATAAAGACATGATTGGATGAGTCCGGTGTGGAAGAACTTGATTGCCCACATAGAGCCCTGATGGCAACCCCATCCAACACCTTTGGGATGAACTGGAACGGAGATTGAGAGCCAGGCCTTCGCGTCCAACATCAGTGCCTGACCTCATAAATACTCTGCAGAATGAATGAGCACAAAATCCAACAGAAACACTCCAAACTGTGTAGAGCCTTCCAAGAAGAGAGGAAGCTGTTATAGCTGCAAAAAGGGGTCTATGTATTTGAAGTCCCTGTTGGTATAGTGGTCAGTTGTCCCAGTACTTTTGTCTATTTAGTGTATAACTGTAAGTGTATAAGGTTTAACGAGTGACAGGGCCCTCATTCTTTGATCATTTGATCATTTCCCAATGAGATTTTTCAAGAAACCAGTGGTCTCCCTTGGTAACCGTTAAGCCAGTTCCCACTGGGACGCGAAACCATCTGGGTTTAGAGCTAGTGGATGTTAGTGTGATTTCAAGCTCTCAAGCTGTCAAATATACCACCTTCGTCGAGTGAGCTCGGGAATGAAACGCCAATGCTGAATTATGGTCACCGTTAGATGGGACTGAACCCCGTATAGAAATGGGATGGAGGGTTGAAAGGCAAAGATGATCAAGTAATCTGTGCATCCTGTGCAGCACCAGCTGGTGCCTCAACATGGGCAAAGAGGAATAGGATATTTTTTTTGCTAAATATATTGCATTTTGTTGACGAAAATAGCAAATAATCACTGGTTTCTGGTCTCCAGAGCTGATTAATGCTCAGCTTTATTCACTATGGTTGAGGCATTGCAAGGTAAGCGGGGTCCATATATGAGCGAGACTCATATCTGAGACTTCTCTGGTGTGAGGATGTCTGCTATAATTATCATTCCAGGGTGAGGACTCATTCACTTGTAATCTCAGTTACAGCTCAGTGAAGGTGTTTTTGTGGAGACAAGCAGGACTCCTCACTGTGTTACTCCACTAACAGCCTTTTTTGTAAAGACAACAAGATGTAACTGTCAGCCTGTAGACCATAAAGTCTTATTATGCTTTGGGTTCCAGAGTTAGACAAAGAGGTCTTCTTTTTGTCTCCTTTTTGTCTTTTTGTTTCCGCCAAAGCTTCAGCTGGGTTATTTTCCGAATAATTACATGTGTAGGCTCTTCAGATTGAAATTAATCGAAGGAGGAAGTTGGTAAAATTTCTGGGTGATTTAGATTTGTATGGACCTCTGTTTCTTTAGTCTGGGCTCAAAGATACACATTAATTATGTGTGTGAACATTACTCTTCTCCTATCAGTCCAGTATCTGACTTGACTAATTTTCAGGTCTAAGGAATATCTGAAATGGCCTTTAAACACTAAGGCAGTATTCGAAGGCTCTGCCAGCTTATTTGTGTAATAAGTGAAAGCCATTGACATTTAGCTTCCTAACCCCTTATTTAATTATGTTCCTTTTTGTAGGGAATAGGAACGTTCAATATCTGGATATCCAGATCCAGTTGAGCTGTCAATTTACCTTGTACAGCTCCTACTGTTTTACTCAAGAGCCCAATTTGTAGCTTGTTTACTCATCAGACCTGTCCTGTCTGAAGTACCAGTTCGCAATACCATAAAACGGTGAGGTAATTACTGCTAATCTGCATTTGGTTTTACTGATTTAGAATTCAAGATTCTTATATATTATGAAATGAAATTATAATATTATATTACAAATAGTATAATAAGGGTTTGGGGATTATTAAACACATTTCAAAGTGCAGCAAAAGTGCAAAAATTGTGTCATTAAGAGTGGATTAGACCATTTTTGTGGCTAACAAGAAAAACACAAACTTATCAGTCCTGGTCCTGGAGTACCCCTGGTGCACCCTGCACATTTCAGTGCTTTCCTGCTCCAGCGCTCCCACTTCAGCTCAGGAAGGGTTTAATGAGCTGATTAGGTGTGTTGGGAGCTGAGAAAACTTTAAATTGTGCAGAACAAGGGTACTCCAGGACCACCATGAGGAGCCTGTGCACTATTATTTGTTACAAAGAATGACAGGCTTGGATTATATTATCCTAACTAAGAGATGAATAAACGTTTTTTAGATTATAGCTGATTTTCATTTCATGATCACATTGCAGTTTTACTAAAAGAAAAATACATAAAAAAATTAATTTACACTTTTTTAAAGGAAAGTAAATACTAAACAATGTAGAAAAAAGGAATGGATGGTGTCTGATATTTGACAGTTGTAGTGTGATGTCTGGTTTGCCAGGTTGACGTCTGGACCCTTGAAGGTTGTAGCCAAAAGGGGGATTTTAGATGGCAAGCTGTCTTGTGTTTTTTTGCTTGAAGGGCTTCTTGGTAAGTAGAATATGCCACACTGATGATAATTTTATATATTCCAGGACAATCAGGTTTCCACGCCATGCAGGTAGTTGTCAGGTTTCCATGCCATGCTGGGTAGGCGTACTCTAATGTGGGATGGATGTAACCTGTGTTTGAGGTCATGGCCGAGGTAGCCATCCCAGATTATGCTAATCTTCTCAGAGAGTATAGTTTGGCTGGCTTTCTGGACAATAGCATCTGTATGAAGTTTCCATTGTAAATCTGACTGAATCCAGACTCCAGACGCCTTAATGATGTTACAAGACAGTAACTGTTATCCAAACAGATAAAGAGGCATGGGAGGAACTGGGTTCCCCATGAAGGTCAATGTCATAGTATTGCATTTGGTTAGATTAGAGTTTGATGGGACTGAAGCCCATATAGAAATGGGATGGAGGGTTGAATGGCAAGATGATCAAGTAATCAGTGTTTTCAGTGCAGTGCCAGCTGGTGCCTCAACATGGATGAAGAGAAATGGGATTTTTTGTTTATGATGGTTTTTTTTTTGTAAAATATATTTGCATTTTGCTAACTGGTGTCCAGACAGTTACATTGCATGGGAGGAACTGGATTCCTCATAAAAGTCAGAGTTTTTTTGACTGCTTTGAACCAAGCTGTCTGTATTGTCTAAGGCCATCTGAAGGGATGTTACGTTGATTTAAATCACAATCTTCCAGCATTTTTTAAAAGTCTATAGCTGGTCATTCACATTTTTCCAAACATTTTTAAAGTTGGTTGGTCATCTGTGAACTTCCATTGATTTCCAAAGTTCATAGCTATATATATATTGATGACACTGTAAGATAAATCTAGCTGTTTACTGAGACGGCTGAATATGGATAACTTCAGATTTTGTGCATTCCTCAGCAATTTTGTGAATTTTTTATTGATCCATCGTGGGTAGTGGTAGCTTTAAATTTGTATTAACCACAGCAAAAAGCTATGATTTATCGTTATAAACTGTGTACAGAAACTACCCACACTCTTCTGCGATTAGTCGCTCAGAGGACGCGGCCTGCTGTGGTGCTCAGACTAATTATGTCCGATGAATTTTCTCCGCAGAGAAATCCCCAAAGCTTAGCGTTGAATGAATGCCCTTCAAAGGGAAATTACATGAATCTAGTTCATCAGAATTACTATGACAGTGATGTCTTTTGAGGCCTCTGTTTGTGTGTCATCTGTCTGCACATGGTTTGGAGATCTGACATGAAGGGCTTTCTCTAACAGGTAAGATGGCCAGGTGTGTATTTGATGTGGCTTCATGGAAAAGGAAGCATTGTGTTTGAGCTGAGGTGTGTTCTCTGACAGGTGCGTCTGGTGATTAATGAGAAGGGTCTGCTGTGTGAGGAGCGGGACGTGAGCCTGCCTCTGACCGAGCACAAGGAGCCCTGGTTCATGAGGCTCAATCTGGGAGAGGAGGTGCCTGTCTTCATCCACGGAGACACTATTGTCAGTGACTACAACCAGATCATCGAGTACTTAGAGACCAACTTTGTGGGTGGTAAGTAGTGGGTCCCTTATATCTTGATGGAGGCCTAAAGACCATGAAATCAAAGGCCACTTTGTCAGATCTATTGTCCAACTGAAATTAGAGCCTCTTCAGATTACAGTGTCACCTGAGACATGATTTAAACAGTGTCAGATAATAAGAGGACAAGCAGATAGGCAGTACTGAGAGAACACAGAGACATTGGAAGTAAGCGCAAATAGACATGAAATATTATATTGCAGCAGACCAGTGTTCCCGGTTCTGATTCTGCAGCCCCCTTGCTCTGCTCATTTTATAGATTCCCATTCCCCCATCACACCTAACCCAATAAATCAACTAATCTACAGTTAACAAACCTTTCCTGTGTTGAAGTGAGTGTGTAAGAGCAGGCGAAACACTAAAATATGCAGAGCAGGTAAGCCTCCAGCATCGGATTTGGGAAAAACAGCACTAGACAATATATGCAGATATTAAAAGTTCCAGTTTAAAACATCTTTAATCGGACAGTATGGGGAAGAAAGATAGCTCGGCAGGAACTGTCCTTTAGATTGCTAGTAGTGATTGGGAAATTAAATTAGATTTGTTCCTTGTTTATTTTTTCAAACATTTGAATACATCTATATAAGTATTTTAATAAAACATTGGTAAGTAGGATTAAATACCTGCAGTAAACACCAGATAGATGTCGATGTTACGCATCCCACATCCTCAAGGGAGCATACACAAAAGTTCACAGTGCATAAAACGCTGTTTCTCAACCTGATGTTGCACAGGCCTACAGTTTTGGCACATCTTGGAGAATGGAGTATCTGTCACACCATGATATCCCTGGGACACCACAAGTTTAAACAGAAACTGGCTGCATGAATGAAGGCGCTAAGTTGCAGCAAGACATCTCTAACTTAAAACCGTTTGCCAAACAGCTGAATTAGCAGCTCAGTTTGCGTATGTTGCCATGCCCCCCTTCTGTGAAGTACCAGTTGAGCCAGTTGTGCTAATTGGCCCTTGGCAGTTCTAGTTCCATCCTAGAGTCTTGCTTGCCTCACATCTGTTGGTGATTTCTTTATTTGTCTGTGTTTGTATTTATACCATTTGTTTCAGTTTGGCATTTATACCTGCTTCCTTTAGCTCAGACTGCGATGACTATGTTTTTTGGACTGCCTCTAATAAAGACAAGTTGCCTTTGCACTTGCCTTGTGCCAGCACCTCGCCTGTATTACAAATATGTAACTCACTGACACCAGTGAGTCACTTTATCTGCTTTATCTCCACTGATTGTCCATTTTATCAGTTTAACTGACCATATAGGTGCACATTGTAGTTTATAATTACAGACTGTAGTACATCTGTTTCTCTGCATTTTTTTTCTGCACTTTTTACTCCAGTCAACACTGGCAAAGACCCCCTCAGGACCACTAGTGAGCCGGTATTATTTGAGTGGAGGATCCTTCTCAGCACAGCAGAGTGTGTGTATGTATGTGTGTGTGTGTGTGTGTGTGTGTGCGTGTGTGTGTTTGTGTGCTACATAGAGCTGATCACACACAAACAGTGCTGATAGAGTTTGAAACACCTCAGTGTCACTTCTGGACTGATAATAGGCCCCAACCAAAAATATCCATGCTGCAGTGTCCTGTGGCCAGAAACTGACCACTGATGATAGGCTAGAGAGTGTCTAACAGAAACTGTACAAAGCAAATTAACAGGATAGATTGAACACAGTGCTTAAAAACTCCAGCAGCACTGCTGTATGATCCACTACTACCATGTCAGTGCCACTGCTATGTTGAGAGGGATCCAGATACCTGCTCCCTGAAGATCCTGACTATTGATGAATGCTGTAAAGGATGCTAATTAATGCTGCAGAGAAACAGTCAAGTTACGGGCTACACTTGCACCTACAACATGCACCTATATGTTAAGTGAAGCTGTTAAAATAGACAAGAGAGTCTGGTTCTCAGAATAAATCTACCATCTTTGTGTAACATACAGAGTGAAAGAGAACCCTCACATGTGATTACACTACAGCACAGCACACACTGTGAACAGAGTGAAATTTGTTTTCTGCATTTTACCTGTTTACCCAAGGGGGAGCTGATAATAGGGGAGCAGTGTGTGGGAATGGTACCTTGTTCAAGAGTACCTCAGTGGTGCCACCAGCAGTCTTGGGATTCGAACCCTCCACCTTCCAATCACAGGGGCAACACCCTAGCCACCAGCCAGCCAGGTGTTATTTAGCTTTTAAAGTAGACATATACGTTAATTAGTAGTCACTGTGTGGTAATGTGCATTTGAATGAGCATTTTTAAATTGTATGTTTGAATTTCACATTGATTTGAAAGTCCTGGTGTGTCCACCTCTCGTGGATCAAGTTGTGGGTTGTCTGCTTTGAGGGATGCAAGCAGGTTGCATCTTAGTGTAAGTTGATTAATCCTGATCAGATATCAGCTCTGCCACAGCTGTTCTAAGCAAATTCAATCACAATGTTGGTGTTGTGTGTGGCCACATGGTTATGCATGAAGACAAACAAAGCCCTAAGGTGTACTGGTGATGGACTGGAAGATAGAGTCTGACATTCTGAGCTCAGTTCATCAACAAGACCATGATTCCCACACGTGTTTTCCATGTGTGCAGAGTCTGGTGATGAGTGATCAACAATGAGCATCTTCAGACAGGTGTTGTTCTTCTCCAGGTTGATCAAAGCTTGATGGAGGCCTAAGAGGACTATGTTTGATCTGAGACAGCAGGCTACTTGAAGCAGAAATTACGTGCTTGACTTGAGCTACAGCTAACATCCCATAGCACTTTAAAATCATAGACCCAATTTGGCCAGGACCCAATTTGAACACAAATGACTAGAGGTGTGTTGGTACAGCAAATTGAACCTGACAGGTAATGAGGATATCTGTAAGATTCTAAGAACACTTGTCAAATGGCAGGCAAGTACAAAAAAGGCAATATGCCATAAAGTTTGGCATATTCAGCAATTTTCCATTGTTGGCCCTTGAGAGTTAGCTAATTTTTAATTTGATGTATAAAGACTGGCTTTGTCAAATGATCTAAAGGCTACATGGAAGGGACCATTTTTGCTATCTGTTATCATTCGCCTCAGGCTGCTAATGAATATTATCAGATTAAAAATTATAGGCTAAATGCCTGTTTACACTGCATCTTATTTACGAAACCAGGGCAAAAGTCTAAGCGTGCAATCTAGCAAAATGTGCTTTTTGAGCGAGTGTGCAGCACGTGGGAGGAAGCAGGCAGAGATATTACTCATGTGGGTGATTACATATTCCACTCAATTCCACTTTTAAAGCCAGGTGTGAAGTTGCATTCTAGTCTCAAAAGACATGTTGTTAAAAGACTTCCTTTAAAAGCAGCAGCAGATATGGGGATAAGACAGAGACATGATATTCAAACACTTGCTGAAAGAATGTTTAAGATTGTATTAACACAGTTTGAACTCGGGATCAGCTCTTCATGCATGAGAAGATGCAGTGCAGAATACACTGGTGTTTGCACACACAGTTTGTTTTAATGTTTGACACGCATCTTAGCTAGGAATTAGAATTTCACCCATGGAGAATGTTTTGGTGATCAAGAATTTATCAACTCTAATCTCTTGTCATCACTAAACCTTCCTGTTTCTGCTTTGTCTTGATGACTATTATTTCACTGTGCTTTTTAAACCCTGTGCCTCATGGGCAGGCGTTTAATGGGTGGAGCTGTGTGGTTTGCGTAATAAGCTATAGTTTTAGTAAATCGATAGCTATTTTTAGGTACATTATAAGTCCATTTTGTTCGTATATCTGGCTGAGAATTTAAAAAGCTGCATTGGACTGTATAGGATGTGAATAGGAATAGGCCTTTATACGCCACCCTACTAAATTTATGTTATCGTCCAAGCTTAGTGAGGCTTTGCAACCAAACGTATTTGCCAGTGTAAAGAGTCTTAAAGCACCAGAACAGGATCAAGAGAGGCAGTAAACATGGTTGCCCTCTCCCAGTACTGGAGCAATGTGACAAGTGACTTCAAAAGAGGCCTGTGCTTAATTAGTGAATATTAATGATCTACTAATTGGCTTCTTGACTGGTGTCTCTTTATGTAAACCAGCATGTGCATCACAGTTTCATTCCTGGTCTTGGAGGACCCTGACTCCAGAATCTACCTGCCTTGCCACATGTGATCCAGCTCAAGAGCTGATTATTAAGTCCTGCATGAGTTGAATAAGAAAGACTGGAGCAAGTGGCCCTCCAGGACGTTGAGGGAAGATGACTGATGATAATGACACACTACTTCAGAGCTCAAGGACGTATTCATCCAGCACGGTCACTGAGCATCAAATGAATGCTTTCAAAATGGATATGATTCTATGTATCTGAGGAAAAAATGTAACTAACATTTCACTTTATATATGTGTTTTCATTTGCAATCCTTATATAATTTTCCATGCAAGTAGAGAAGGTGGAATTACTGGAAGGGAGTAAAACTTGGTTACTGCACTGAGATTTCCCCTCAGGGGTTGCCATGGTCACTCGTCCATGTAGGCAGTGATAAATGAAATAACCAGTGAGGCAAGTAACTTCCCCCCAGTGGAGAAGCGATGTAAATAAAGTGCTCTGGAGGTGTATCTCAAAACAGTTTCTTTTTTTCAGTAGGCCAGATAGTTTAAGCCAAAGTCAACCCTGTCCAGTGGTCAGGGATATTGTTATTGGGCAGGCCAGAGCTTTGAGCTTAATAGAGTGGAAATAGTGTAAAATGTATTGTAGAGACACTTGCTGATTCAGATTTGTTTGCAGTGGTAGTGACTGGAACCAGTCTCAATGCCAGCAACATGAATATAAGTATCCAAAACCACCAGTGACCCTACATTCAATGGTAATAGTAAAACCCTGATAAAGCTAAGGGTTTTCTTGGGTAAGTCTTGAAACTCTCGTAAAACAGTGCCTATACTGTCGGCTCTAACACTTTTGTGTACGAAGTTTCTGTAAAAGAAGCTTTTAGAGGCATTGAAGGCTTCAGACTAGGGCTGTGCGATATGGACAAAAGAAACCTATAACGAGTTTCTTGAACAATATTGCGATTTTGATTTTAATTATGATTTTGACACACACAGACATGTTTTACAGTGTGAATATGAAACATTTTTCCAAAGGAAAACAATTAGATCTTTA
>JBBPCY010000136.1:5789400-5801172 GCA_037974405.1 Brachyalestes nurse
GAGTTTAGTAGAGGAGTTGTGTGTGACACTCAGTTTAAAACAATCATGCCCTGTAAAATTTGGGCTGATGTCTTCACGGTATTCTAATTTTTTGAATTCCTGTTTTTGTGGGTTTTATGAGCTGGAAGCACAAATTATGTACAAATAAACAACTAAGTACTTGAAATCTTTTAAGTTGTGGGCCCTGAATCTATAATCTATGAAAGTGTAATATACTTTTCCATGATATTCTAATTTTTTGGAAAGGGTCTGTATATGGTTGAAATGACACCTACCTGACTTAGTTTGACATAATGGTCAGTTATTTTTTTCATGAAAGGCTCAATGACTTGTATTAACTTGGCGCATCAATACAGAATTCAGCTGAAGTATTCATGTGTTGATTTATAGCGGTTCACACCGTAGAGCTGGGATAAAGATGCATGTTGACATACAGTTCCAGGTTTGCATCAGTTGATGACAAAACTATGTGTTTTTTTATGTATGTATGTATGTTACCACAGATACAGTAGCCCAGCTTATTCCAGAAGATGGCTCTCCTATGCATGCCCGAGTACAGCAGTACCGAGAGCTGCTGGATGGCTTGCCCATGGACGCCTACACGCATGGCTGCATTCTCCACCCCGAGCTCACCACTGACTCCATGATCCCAAAGTACGCCACTGCTGAAATACGTAGTAAGTGATGCCACAATTTAGTGCTTTCTGAGATCCACCACTCATAGCAGCCAGGCAAGAACAGGACTATACAGTTATATATACTGTAAAGACTGTGTAGATAGATTTTTCTAGTTTATTTTGTATTGCTGTAACTAAAACACTGTAGAATTATGTTTAAAGATTCACAGTTTCTAAAACTTCACTAAATAATTTAAAGTTTTTGTATGAGTGGGTTTGGTTTGCTTCCTCACAATGCATCTCAAAGATGTTGTTTTATGGATGACACTTATAAAAGTATCTCACTGCTGGCCTGATATTATCTGTGTTGGCATTTTTTTTTTACCTAAAAGCTCCATTTAGGAAGGAATTAGCTAATTTTATTGCTGTAACTTTTATGTATGCAAATAATGGCAGTCGATTTTCAGATCATAGGAGAGAGAGCTCATTTTATTTTCAAATGCATTGTAAGTAGGGCTGTTATGACTACCCAACTATCATTGATTACTCAGTTTTAAATGAAATTGATTCAAATCCTTCGTTGAATCAGCTTAGTGATTAGTTCAAAATTTGAATGAAAAAAAGAGAATCCATAAAGTCGTGTTCAGCAGTCTGAACATTGTACACAAGGAGGCGCTATTAGCACTCAAGTCTCTTTTCGGATATGCTATTTATCAGACAAGGCTAATGGAATTTCTACTTATTTCTACTTATTAAGACGGCAATGATGAAATATGAAAGTGAAAAACCATCATTAAAAATCTTTGCAAGTGATGTTATATATGTTATTTTCCGTATCAATTACTTGATTTTAATGTTTGATTCTAATTTGTATCAGAATCAAACATGTATGCATTTTATCGATTTCCATAGCTTTTATGAATTATCCAAACCAGTGCGCTAGCCTGTTATCTCCGTGTTTGATTCTCAGCCCCTGCACTGACCAAACAAGTTCCGGTGCCTCATTTGACAATATTCACCTGTCCCTTGTTAGGGGAGGAGCCCAATACTGAGCTTCTAGGGCATCTAACAGCAGCTCTGCCTCCCCAGTGTCATATTAGCTTGATGCATATTGATTGATCAAGCAAAGAAATGTTTTTAAGTGAAATCTGGGTTCTTAAACAAGGACATCTTTGACTTTTTACACTTCCAATCTGTAACTCCTGCCTTTCAAAACATTCCAGTCTTGTTGGCTGAGAGTGAACTGGGCTTATGAGCTTAATGGTTAGACAGTGCTGTAGCAGCAAGCAGGAAAGGACTCCCAGGAATAATACAAGAATAAAAGCCTCTTATCCTTCCCCTCTGACGATTCTCACAGGAGCAGTGAGGTAAGCAAAGCTGCCCGAAGTGTTGACCTTGCATTGGCATGAAAACTGCAGAAGAATGCTGTGATGCTGGCGGCTTTATGTCGAGTTCTCTGATATTGGATCTGCCATATTCATACTGAGCCGCATTGCTCAAGCATTATGCAATGAACCGGGGCAGTAAATCAAGGTCAAAGACACGATCCAGCTTGGAGTGGAATTAATTAGGTCGGGAAAGCCCTGCCTAACTCCAAATAAATCTCCTTAATGGCAAGTCCTTTTCCTGGATGATGTTTATCCGAGGCATTGATTTGATTTTTCGTCTGTAAAAATCTTATTAAAGGTCTTAATTAGGTGTCAATTGTATTTAAAACCTAGAGGAAAAATATCTCATATTCTCACTTTGGCTTTTGTGCCCACGACACTGCTCGAAATTATGGAACAGCTTGTTATACCTGTTATTAATCCAGAGGGGAACATCAGCACTTAACTTTGGTTCCAAACCTCAGTCACAATTACGTTGCCCGTCACAAATTTGGGGACATTTTGTCTTTTTTTTTATTTGAAAAGCTAGGTGTCCTCAAATGTTAATGGGTGGTATGTTGTGTTGAATTTGCTAATAAGCATTGGTTAGACCTATCATCTTGTAGAAATTTCAGAATGATCCTAGAACCTATGACTCTGAAACCTAGCTAAGGAGTGCTGAAATGGAAGGTATGAAGCTTTGACTGTTTCTTTGTTTCATTTGTGTCTCTCCAAGGACACTTGGCCAATGCAGCATCTGAACTGATGAAGCTAGACCACGAGGAACCACAGCTGACAGAGCCATACCTTTCCAAGCAGAAAAAGCTCATGGTGAGATGTGTGACTTATATTCTTAGATCAGTGACTAATATTTTTTAATGAACCATATCATAAGGGAAATGACCTGAAATTACTGAAAAATGCAGTTTTCCTGATACTACATGGTTCTGATTTCAAGGAGCTGATTTCAAGAGCTAGAATGCATTTCTGAAATAATATGTGAAGTGTGATTGCAGGGTTGCTATGGTAACAGTTGTTGTTACTAGGTGGTTGCTATGGTTTGGTATGGTGTTGCTAGGTGGTTACTAATTGTTGCTATGGTGCTGCTAGGTGGTTATTAATGGTGCAGCAGGGACACTCTGGCACCTCCAACTTGAACGTTTTAACTTTGTGTGAAGGAACTTTTAGAGGCGAGCATCCGGTTCCATTCACCGTTACTGTGAACAGTTCTGACTCACTAAGTGTCACCAGAGCAGAGCATCTCACACTAAATCTGCTCCGAACCTCCCAGTTCCAAACCTCAAACATTTCAGTTACAGCCTCTGCCCATACATTACAGGTGACTTGGCCACAAAAATCGAATCTTGGTCTCTGATCAACTGATCAAAAAGCTGTATGCACATAGAAAATACTGGATATTAATAACTTTTAGCGCTGAAACCAGGCCAAAATTCCAACTGGGCACAGACAAGTGCACTGTGCACGTCAAGTGAATTGAAGATGCCAAATTGCATCTAGGTGTGACTGTATGTGTGTGTGTCTATATGTCTACCTTTTGATGTCAGACTGGCGACCTGTCCGGAGTGTTTCAGTGCCTTTCACCCTAAACAGGGATTGGCTCCAGTACCCCCTGCGACCCTGATATGGTTGTATAGACATTTTGTCGAAGACTAGTCCTAGACCTAGCTATAAATTTGCCAAAAATTCCTATAGAAAGAAGTCTAATTAAATTCTGACAGACTATATTTTCATCCACATTTTCAGAAAGAAACCATTTTTCTAGCTATTCTATCTGGGACAGAATATGCCTGTTTGAGGCCTGCGTGTGCGGATTTGTGTTTGGAAATCTGTGATATGGAGGATGCTTTCATATCATGAAATGTTTTCTTCTGCCAGGCAAAGATCTTGGACCATGACAATGTGAACTACCTGAAGAAGATCCTTGGTGAATTGGCAATGGTGCTAGACCAAGTTGAAGCAGAACTTGAGAAGAGAAAACTTGAATATCAAGGTGAGTCTCATCTTTTACCTAAAGCCCTAAGCTATACTGTTTGAGAACATATTGAATTGTATGTATTCTGTTGTTGCAGCAAATACTGATTAAAGTCTGTAAGATAACGGGCTATGAAACAATTAACTGTGTTTAATTAATTCATAAATTGTTAGTCACTATTTTTACATATAGTTAGAATCTATTATTTTGTTTTTGGACAGTGTAATGCAATTTATCAAATTAATAATTTTTGCTATGTTATGAATAATTTAAATTATAAAATGTAAATTTCCATCTTATCAGGCACCAAGGGCTGGTTTCATTCAGACAGATTAAACCTAGCCTTTAACTTATCTTAGGTCAGTTGTAATTTCCAATTAGATATCCTACATAGTCTATGCTTAATCTTGGTCTGGGAAATCAACAACAAAATGTACTTTTACTAATCTTTTTTAAAAAGAGATGACATATAACATTTTGGTGCTTTGCAGCAGTGACTAGCCACCCTGGCTCTTAGCTCCCTTTTTTCTTTGCACATTTCCATGTTTTCCCTGCTCCCAACACACTAAATCAAACTAAGAAGCTTATTACCAATCCTTTCTTGGAATGAACCGGGTGTGTTAGAGCAGAGAAAATACTATAATATCCCAGACAAGGGGGCTCCAGGACCGTGATTCGGAACCGAAGATATATAGAAACATATTTAAACAAGTCACTGTATCATAGAGAAGAGCCATTTAGCCATCCAATGACCCATTTATGCATTCAAGTGGTTCTTAGAGTCAGGATTCTTTATATATCCATTGCCTTTACTCTTGAAGATCTCCTTTTTTAAGGGTGTACAGCTCAGTTCACCAATCTGGATACTGCCAATTATTTTAAACCTGGGATGTTGAACTGGACTGAAACATTAAATGCCTCTTATACATTTCTCTGCAACCAAATTGGTTTTTATCATTGGAATCGTTCATTCCATGATTTAAGAAGCATGATTTTGAAAAAAAAAATGGTGTTGAAATGTTTGTCCTGCACTGACAAATGTTTTTACATGACAAAAAAGTGACCTGTACCCAAGCTGTCACAGCCCTGACGGCAGTGCTAAAAGCGGGCCACAGCCAAGCTGACTGCATCACGGCTTTCTGGTCGAAATGTCCTCACTACATGGAAACAGGCCATAATTTTTTTCCCTTCCCACACAAAAAAATAACAATGGAGATACAAACTAACTGGGAAGCTGATTGAAGTACAAGCAATACTGAAATTTCAATGTTGTGAGAACCGCAAAGGTGAACCAGGACATAGCTGGGTTAGGTATTCGTTGCATGGCTAAAGAATACTGAGAAAAAAATGTAAAAACTATAAAAATATAAATAATAAATAGAAAAAAAAATATTAATAAATAATAAGACGACAATAACAAAAGCAGTTCTGACAGAAAAACCCTCATAAACTGTGGAGAGAAAATTGCACTGACAGTGCGTTAGAAACACTGTCATCCGGCGGAGTTACACTGGAAAAATAAAGTCTGCTGCAAGTTCCAAGCCATCGCAGCGTGGTTCCTGTACGCCTATGAAAAAGTGCCTATAGTTGTGGAGTTTCCACAAACTTCTACAGCATGACACTTCTCTTGTTGCCCCCTGACAGGTCAAAAGTGCGAACTGTGGCTCTGTGGACCAGACTTTACGCTAGCTGATATATGTCTTGGCGCCACGTTGCACAGGCTCAAGTTCTTGGGACTCTCAAAGAAATACTGGGAGGACGGAAGTCGACCCAACCTCCAATCATTTTTCGAACGGGTGCAGAAGCGCTACGCTTTCCGCAAGGTGTTGGGAGACATCCACACGACCTTACTATCAGCAGTTCTACCCAATGCATTCCGAATGGTAAAAAAGAAGCCGCCATCCTTCTTCGGGGCCTCCTTCTTAATGGGGTCCCTAGGGGGGATGGGCTATTTTGCCTATTGGTTTTTAAAAAAGAAATACATGTAGTGAATGCCCTCCTGTTGTGTTCTGTATCTGTGTATTTGTGTGATGTTGCAACTTTTCTGCACCAGATGTTTTACGACAGTCGGAAAAATAAGCTGTGCAGAGAAAACACTATTATCTGGGTGAACAAAGAAAATAAGAACATTCCATGACAAGGAATTCTTCTTAACAGCACATTTTCTGGTAATCAATGCCTTCATTCCTTTTCTTTCCCCTGTAATTTTGGTTCCCCCAAGGTTCACCAAGTAGGTCATTTCATTTGTAGCTTGCCTACAGCCTGGTTATAGTCAGCTAATTGAAAAGTCACTACCCAATTTAAAAGCACTATAGATTCCTCCCATGTGGGCCGTTTTAACTACTTCTTGTAGCACGGCACCCCCCTGAACACTGTAGGACCTGTATCTTATATTTTAGGCATTCACCTTTTGCACTTTAATCTACTGTTGTTTTGGGGCTTCCCATTAAAACCCTGACAATTAAAGAGACACTACATTATTTTTGCTGCAGCCAGATACTGCCAAACTTAATATGGAATTCACATTAATTCACTCTCACTCAGTGTAGGTCACAGTTCACTGGCACTTAGGGTTTACTTTAGTAGAATGTAACTCATCAACACTGGTGTCTGGATGTTTGGAGACTGTTGGCTGACTGATGGCAAAGATCATTAAGGTCACATTAAGAAGTACCAATACTGGTGCCATAATAGATGACGGCTTGATGGATGTGCAGATGAATGGGACATACACTATATGGACAAAAGTACTGGGACACACCTGTTTTTCAGGGTTTGGATTAGACCCTTTCCAGTGAAGGACAAGGTTAATACTTCAGCATACCAAGCCACTATGGACAACAGCATGCTTCCAACTTTGTAGACACAGTTTGGGGAAGAACCTTTTCTATTCCAGCATGATTGTCCATAAAAACATGGTTGGATGAGTTTGGTGTGGAAGAACTAGACTCACACAGAGCCCTGACCTCAACCCCATCCAACACCTTTGGGATGAACTGGAACGGAGATTGTGAGCCAGACATTCTCATCCGACATCAGTACCTGAGTTCATAAATGTTGAATGGACACAAAAAAGAAACTCCAAAATCTTGTGGGAAGCCTTTCAAGAAGAGTGGAAGCTTTTATTGCTGCAATAGGGCACCAACTCTATATTAAACACTATGTATTTGAATGTAATGTCATTCAAGTCCCTGTTGGTGTAATGTTCAGGCATCCCAATACTTTTGTCCATATAGCATAGCTGACATACATCAGGAGTGTTCAAATCTAGTTCTGTAGGACCACAGTTTTGCTGTTGTGTTAACACATCAGATTCCACAAGCTCTTCATGAATTGAATCAGGTATGTAGAGTAGGGAAAACACTGAAATGTGCAGTCCTGTGGCACTTCATTACTGAATTTTGCAATACAGGGTTATCCAATGGTATTTAAAGGAACATTTCAGGACTTCTCCTGACATAAAACAGCCATCCTAACAATGAGAATTTCACTCATAGAAGACCTGCTCTTTTTCTTAGTTCCAATCAAAATTAACGTAACGAATGCAGTCCCAGGGATGTTTGATTGTGGCTTTGGTTGTTGTCATTTTGTTTATTTATGTTTACGTTTGATATTGGAAATGTTTATTTGTTTTTCTTACATGACTGATGAAAGTGGCTAGTAATGCTGATAAAATACAAATGTACTAATCATTTTTTCCTCCCAAAAGTACAGAAACACACTAGTAACTACAGGCTAATCAACAAATTGGAATACAGCTTGAAAGATGTTTTATTAGCACTTCAAGCATACCAACTAAAATTAAATAATTTTGACCAAAGGTTTAGATCAAAAGTTTAATTTAAATGTCCTCCTCCTGACATCTAAATAAGCTAGTAGACGTTTTTTTTACTTGAAAACCTAATTAAAAGTGAAAATCTATTTGTCAGGCAACCAGAGGAACGTACCAACACCACTGTAAAATACACTGTATGAGGAATGCAACATATACCACTGTATAAGCCATAAATATTTGTGGAAATCTACCCCCACCTCACATCTGTAATGACAGCTTGAGGCATTTCCATGCAAAGCCTCTACCAACAGTACAGGTGGCCCTCAAACAGAATCTACGGCAGTAAACAATTACTGAACATTACTGTGGTCATTATAGTTCACAACAGATGTTTTATTTTTATTTTTTATTTTTATAAAATATGCATTTATTTACGGTGCTTTTTACGATGTCTGTTCATAAGCCTTAATTGGTTCAGTTGCCATCAATTACAAATAAATAAAAACGCTCAACCAAAAGCTGGTATTTGTCATCTGTTTTTTTAAACAGATAAAGAAGTTCAGAACTAAATTCAATATAAACCCAGGCTGCTTTTCCAAGGGAAATGCTTTAACAGAGCTACACTGAACAAGTAACAGAACTTCACATCCATACAATAGAAAAAACAAGATTTACTTGGCTCACTTCAGAAAAAAAATATACCTCTACACAGTCCATATATAGAAACTATCCTGCACTTAAATACTGCGTTTTTCTGATGTCACAACTCATTTACATATATTCTTCTATTTGTCCTGCAGCAGACCTATGTCAACTTCATCAGCAGAATTGGCCAAAACCTGCTGTGCTGAAAAATTTTGAACAAGATTTTTTTTAAAGCAATAGTAGCAAACTATTTTAAAATGATTGATGATTCAAAACCACATAATTTGATTTGCGATAGTTAGATTGCTCTCCATGTGTTATACATGTCTGCAGACAAGATCATTACTATAGACTACATGGCTCATAAAAGTCACTACACCCTGGT
This sequence comes from Brachyalestes nurse, assembly GCA_037974405.1. Classification (NCBI taxonomy): domain Eukaryota; kingdom Metazoa; phylum Chordata; class Actinopteri; order Characiformes; family Alestidae; genus Brachyalestes; species Brachyalestes nurse. The sequence continues at coordinate 5,798,183 of JBBPCY010000136.1, forward strand.
TTCAAAAAATGTTTTGCATTGCAAAGTCTGTATGGCTACTCAAAGAGCTCCCTGAGGTTAACCTGCTGAAGTCAAGTGAGTTTGAAATGGAAAATAATTATGTTCAGACAACATGTGCATTTTAGTCAATTGAACTTAATTGGAAAACACACGATCTTACACCCAGTGGAAATGTGTGAGTTTAATCAGAAGAAATGGAAGCTGCAGAAATTGAATATACTCTCTGAAGACCCTCAAACCCACTCCAGGACAATAATAAACAAGAAACATTTAAGAAAGTCAAAAAGAGCCAAAATATCTATAAAAACTTGGGTAAATTAACAATTCATCAGTTACCTTTTATTGTTTCCCCACTGAGAAAGAGCATAACTATGAACAATAAATATTAAACTTCCCATCGTTGTTGTTGATTCACTATGTGAGAAAGGCAATGATACAATTCAATAATACAATTAAACTTCAAGGACCATCCCTGAAGTGACCAAACATGGAAACAAGTAACATCAGCTTTGGCAAGTGCTACCTATTCCAGCACATTGTAAATATTGTTTGGACTTCAAGTAGTTGTGTCACACAATGTAGTTCATTTTACAGCTGTAATCTGTCTTCCTTCTACTTAAATCTCCCCCTCTCCTTTGGTTCCCTCTAGCCGTAGGTCTGTGTCATTCCTCCCCAGGGTGAAGAGGCTCACCACTGCTAGCAATGCTGCCAGCATCATCGCAGCACACCCTGCAAACATGTGCCTTGTACCACTGCCTGCCTCCCCCCCTCCAGTACCTGAAACTTCCCTGTGGAGGGCCAGCAGCCCCAGGCAGGCCAGCAGGTTGAGCGGCAGACGGAACCAGGCCAGTACGCCAGCCCTGCGCTCCATGGGGATCACCCGGCCCTGGAGGAAGCTCACAGCGGGAAAATAGAGTCCGCAGGCCAATTCCAGTAGCAAGAAAGCCAAGAAGGACTCTCTAGGCCTGGGCTGCCCTGGTGCTGTAGAGAAGGTCAGCATGAAGAGACAGAAGAAAGCCAGCAGCACAGCCAGGCACAGCAGGTGGCCAGGCTGCAGTCGGTAACGTGCTGATGTAGCAAGGCGGAAGAGCGTGGAGCCTGCCATGCTAGCCGCCATGAGGCAAGAGAACACAATGCCTAGCGGAGGCCCGTGAGGGTCTAGCACTGGCGTCCAGAGGAAAACAAAGATATACAGGACGCTTTCAAAGAGTGCCTGCACCCCACCCAGGAGCATGACACGACGGTCTGACAGCAGAGACCGCAAGCCTTCCAAGCAGCTGCGCCGAAAGCGAGCTTGAGCAGATATATGTACCTGAGGGGCATTAGGTGGTCCCAGCAGGGGGCCATTTTTATCCCCCCCTCTGCTTTCAAGCTTCTCTTCTGCACTCCACTCGGACAACACCAACCAGCCACAAGCAGCCAAGCTGGGAATGGCCAGCAGGAAAGGTGCTACAGGTCCCAGTTCCAACCACTCTGTGAACAAATTGGCCACAAGCCCGGCGCCCACCGCCAGCCCATGATTCCAGTCTGCAGCTTTGCTGAATGTCACAGGGATCCACTCTTTGGGAAAATCATGCACATCAATGTGACAGTGCACATACAAGGCCTCGAAGGTGGTGGTCAGCAGAGAAGTGGAGAGTCCGCCAAGCACACGGCCTATAATGAGCACAAAATAGTCTCGTGACAGCTTGGTGAGGCAGCACACAGAATAGGCCAAGCAAAAGAGCAAGCAGGTCTGTCTCCGACCAAGAACCTGAGGCAGCCAGCCTGCCACGGGAGCAAACAGCACACAAGAGGCCAACCCACATACATACAGAATGGCAATTTGTGACTCCAGGAAACTGTAATGCCTGTAGAGCTTGTAAAGGTATGGCCCCTGCAGCCAGTCGGCCCATAGAGCCAGCAGGTAGGTCTTCAAAAAGAGCGTCTGGAAGCGGCGGAAAGCTGGGTTGGCGACTGTCGATGGAGTGGTTTGCGGTGATGAGAGACGGCGTGCTGCGAGTTCCAGACCCACGCACAGCACCACTAGAGCCACAAATGCAAGATATGCAGTAACAAACATGGCAGACAGGAATCAATCTTCAAACAACTCTGGACAACTCCTGGGCCACCCCACCTGCTGACCTTCACAGTATTACTCCATTGTGATTCATATCTGGAAGGGGCTAGAAAAGAAGCAGAACATAGCAGTGTAAGAACTAGAATCCAAAACTGACTTATAAGTGAAATACATAAAAGATCTGGCCCCTGCGGAAAATATTTAAGGGCTTTCCATATTTAATTACTCTGTTGTTTAAAAAATGTAATTTACTAGTTTGTTCACTATTGTTTACATGTTGATGGTCTCAAGGGATGCTACTTCACCCACAAACACAGACCATTCACTTAAATGTTTATCTTTAACTTAGTAACGTTATGTCATATTTCAACTTTCTGATACATAATCTCCAAAACAGCTGGCACACCAGTAATTAACGGCAGTATGGTTTAAAGATATTTCGTTAAAATGAGAGAAAAGCATTGCTAACTTAGTAGCATTCACCTTCCAAAGTTGACAAACCAGCTACTAGCCGTTAGCCAGCCAGCTAGCTGCAGACGTCCACAACGCTTTAGTCAGTCAGGAGAAGTGAAAAGGTGGACGTTGTACACTCAATATCACTGCCCACAGGTTCTGATCAGACCTGGGGTGCTTGTTTACAACAAAAAGCTTTTACAACAAAAAAAATTTCATCAGAAAAGTACATCTTCACCACCAACACATCCGTGAACACATCCGCTTTGCGTAGAGTAGTGACGTCACTGCATGACGTGTGACGTTTCAGGCACTAGATGGATAAAAGTATTGGGACACCCGTGTTTTTCAGGGTTTGGGCTACTTCCAGTGAAACAGGGTTCCCACGGGTCCTTGAAATTCTTGAAAGTTTGTGAATCTGAACAAATAAGTTCAAGGCCCTGGAAAGTTTTTGAAAACAGGCATAAAAAGACACTGT
>JBBPCY010000136.1:5801272-5813427 GCA_037974405.1 Brachyalestes nurse
GTGAAGCTGCTGGAATACAGCACATAGAAAAGCTGCTCTACACACACTACTGCACTCACAACACACACACACACACACACACACTACTGCACTCACAACACATATGGAGGCGTTTCCTATTCTTACACAGCTCACACTGCAATAGTTCAGAAAATAATAAAACCTGTACATTTTACACACACACACACACACACACACACACACACACACTGCCGCAAACTGTACAAACAGTGAACAGAAAAGAAGGGAAAAGTGGTCTCTTATTTTTTCCATGTCTGTATTGTTAAACAAACTATGTAGTGAAACCTAATATTGTTTTTACAAGACTATGTGTGTAGTGTATTTCTGGGATGTGTGTGTATGTACAGTGATTTTACATGCACAGGCAACACTGTAAATAAATGCGGTCATGGCAATAAAACTTGTGACAAGAGAGGAGAAATTGGGAGGTAGGAGACACATATATCTCGGCATTGTCATGCTAGAAGTGTATTGGCTTATAGAGTGGGAGAGGAGAGGGTGATAGCCATATATCCCAGCAAAGGTCAGACTAATATCTTCTTTTTTTTTTAACACACCCCTCATAGGATAAAATTTCACCCAGGGTCTTTCATCTGACCCTTCATACTTAGATTCTAAATGTCATATGATAAAGGATATATATAGCACCCTATAAATAGCACACTGTGTACTACTATATATGTATCACCACGCAGCTTCCATTCATTCATCATACTGGCCGCTGACTGAACTGATATCCCAGTACACACTGGAGTCCCACACGGTGCAAACCACTCCACCACTGATTGTACCAGTGCCAAATGTTAAAGTATCACAACATAAAACACTGAGCCTCATCTAGCCAGATTACATCCCCTTTTTTATTGTTTTTCTTTTTTTTTTAATGGAATTTCAAATTCCAGCTGCTGATGAAGAGTCAAGTTACTATTCAAATGTTAATCTGAAGTGGGGCAGCAGTCAGAATGTGATGCAGTACTAAAGGTGAAACTGAAAATAAATCCAGCCAACTTCAACTTCATAAATTCGACTGAGAGTCCGGTAACGTCTGTGCTTAGTCAAAATACTGAATTTCCTGGAGGAATCTTCCAGAGGGATTAATAAAGTTTTAATCTGTCTATCTATCTATCTATCTATCTATCTATCTATCTATCTATCTATGAAGTCAATTCAACACTTTTTTAAAGATAGATATATTAGTTAATTGTGCGCCTATTTCTGTTTATCCCTCAGCTCTGCAGTGTTCAGTGTTTAACAGTCAAAATTAGAGCCAAACCAAACGCCTGAATTTGACTATTTATCTTTGTTTTACGTTTTTTGCCATTTGGGTCACACTTTTTGAGTGACCTCTAACGGTTTTCTGCAAATACATTCATTGTTAACAAGCTATCTGGCGAAATCAATCTGTCACACTCAACGTAATGTTCTGTTGTGTAACTGATTTTTAGTTGGATGTGTTAAAAACAGGATGAGCAGCTACAAAACATCTGCAGGCACCATTTAAAATAAAGTGGTTTTGGCATTTAAATAGCTTTCACTTACTTTACTTATCTTGTTTCCGTCATTTCAGAGAAAAGGGCTTGTGAAATCGTAGAGGGAGTTTGGCTCTGTTCAACTTTCATCATCACGCCCTTTGAGCAAATTTCATTTTTGGGGGGGTTTTATGATCAGCTGTTTCATTTCAAGCAGTGATAAATAAACCTTTACCTGTGAAACTTCAGGAAGAGTGTTGGGATCTAAATTGTTAAAAGCGAACTAACCTAATAGAAACCAATACCAGCTTAATCAATGAATATGGTAATATTACATTACATGCATTTGGCAGATGCTTTTATCCAAAGCGACTTACTATATGGAAATGTTCACGTTTCAGAACAGTCTGAGAACCTCAGTGCTAAATCTTTATGTAAGAGTAGTGGAAGAAGATGCATTAGGAGAGGAGATGCTCTCTGAACAGATGAGTCTTCAGGAGGCCCCAACGAAAGCCTTTTGCCATTTTATTTGTTAATAAAATCTTGCAAGCACTGTCAACAGTAGACAGTACTAAAGCATAAGAAAAGTGGAAAAAGAGATATATGACAGACAGCTGTTACTAATTGAATGAAACCTCTTTGTGTGTGTGTGTGTGTGTGTGTGACCTTTTGGAAATTGTGTTTGCTTTTGAAACACTAGTATTTGGCCAGGAGCGAGACAACAGCATGGGACTGAGGCATGTCATTTAAAACAGGTTATTTTTCTGGCTCTGGGATATGTGGACGAATGTGCTGCCTTAGTAGGGAGGAGAGGACAGGAGGAGGACAGCCACGGGACACAGTCCACTGTCAGGTCAGACTTAAATTATCACGTGGAGAGAGAACGAGCGAAAGCAGGGGAGACATAGCGCCACAATTCTTACTCTATTGATCCAGTAGTCTTAGAATAGACTTTAAAACGAGATAACTGAATTATACATTAGAGACACGCTTTTCATCATCAGGCTATGTTCGAGGGCTGAAGTGACACAAATCCAATTTGTTGGCTAAATGTGACACAGATCCGATCAGATCAAATTGCCCTGTTTCACATATAGCCCTACATCCAGTACATGGCCATACACATCGAATGAGAGCAGCAATATCGGAATTCATGACTTTTTTTCCCCCCATGTGTACGTATATCACAGTGATCATTATCTAGTGCAGTGGTTCCCAAACTTTCTCCGCAGGGCCCCCCCTCTTCTAGATAAGAACATTAATGAGCCCCCCCCCCATTCAAACTACACAGGTTATCCCATTCGTGCGCCCCTGTGCAATACCTCTGCGCCCCCCCAGTTTGGGAACCACTGATCTAGTGCATCACCAGTGGCCAGTGTTGCTCAAAAAAGACATTACAAATGACTCATTGCCTTGTTCAGACTGTAATGCGATTGCTCTATTTAGTACATTCTTGTAAAACGGAATCTCACTACTCATTACTTTAGTTACTGTATTAAACCCATATGCTTCTGTACCATCTGAAATTAGGGAACATCCTGTAGTCAGTTGAGCAATTTTAAATGATTCATTTTGCTAATACTGCCATACAATCTAGAATCTTACCAGTAGAAAAAGTTAATCAACCACCTTGAAATGAAGACCTCATTAATAAAGTGAAATGCTTGCAGAACTGAAACTCGAGTCTGACCTATTTAGGCGGGACTCTTCTTCAGCATGCAGATCTTTATCATTTTGGCAGTTTCATAATAATACGATTAGACAATTTTCCACATTCCTAGACTCACACTGCGAGCCTGACAGCTGTTGCAGGTAGCACAGTTGTGTGCAAATAAAGTATAAAATATATAGGAAATGATTGCTTTAAATGCATGTAGTGTAATTAATATTGCTCTCTCTGAGACAAAACATAGGTAACAAAATTCTTCTTATGTCAACAACTTTCATGTAATTACAAAAATGTAAACTGTAATGTGTTACACTACTTTGTTATAGAAAAACTGAATTACCACATTAGCCACAATGCTACCAGTCTAATGATAAAATCTGCCCATACAAGCCCTTTCAAGACAAAGCTGTATGAACACAATGTCACTGGGTGACAATGTCTTACTTTTAATTGATAGTCCGGAAGAGAGAAGAAGCCTAGCCATTCACATGTAACGGCACAAACCAATGTTGTGAGTAGCAAATAACAAACAAAAGTAAAAGCATAATGCATAGCAGTAGCAAAGTGTAAGAACGTGTCAGCTGTGACAATAAAGAGCTGTTAGAACAAGAACAAGAACACATTCATGGAGTTGAAACCTTTGATTTATACCCGCAGTGGCTGGAACAAACAGCCACTGTTGCTCGCATTGGATGCTGTGTTGTGTGATAAAAATCGGAAATGAACATTTCACACTATGTAAATCTTACAATTTTAATGTCTGGTATAATGTGACCTCTGTTTTCACATAATGAAAATGTCCTACCAGATTGTGTTTTCCTCATAAATTAGTATTAGGAATGCATATAATAATTATCATGTGAGTGATTCTATATATTGCTAACGGAGCAACAAGGAATATAGTGTTAGATCTCACCTTGGTCTGGTGGATTGGGGTCCCAAGCAGCCCAGAGCTGTACTATGAAAAAGGGTGACCAGCATATGGTGTAGACCAGAACTATGACCAGAGTCATTCTCACCGTTTTGGACATTGCTCTGGACACCCCTGGTGGCGGTGGAGGCAGAGGATGTGGAGAGGAAGTGGAGGGGTAATGGACCGGGTCTGAGACTTCTTTGGGGAGCTTTAAAGAGTGAGTATATTGCTCAGAATAATCCAGGGGTGTCTGGTAGCCGGCCGTGCCAGTCTCAGCTAGGGGCGTCTGGATCGGACAGCAGTCCTGAAGACGGCCTGAGTTTGTGTGAATATCAGGAGTGTGTGTGTGGGTGTGCGGCAGCATGTCAGGAGGCCGAGAGCTATATGTGGAACCACCTGTGATCGGCACACAAGCACACTGGTAGCCACAGCATTCCGCCTGTGGCCGAGAGCTGTAAGTTTCACAGTGTGAATCTGAAGACTCATGGTTATTGTTCCTTGAGTGGAATCCTCCTCTGGCCTCTCTTGGAATGCATGGCCCTCTTGTTCTCCCTCTCACTTTGTCCTCCTGCTTCTTCAGGCTGGAGAAGAAGACAAGGTTTTTCTTCAAGTCTGCCGACACCACCCGCTCAGACTTCAAGTAGATGTTGTCATGGATCTCCCTGAATATTCTCACCTGTGAGTGAGAGAGTTACAATGAAGTTAGCAAAATTGAGCAAAAAGAATGAGACTGAATTTGAAAAAGCCAGCTGGCCAAGAATGGTAAAGCTGCTCTTTAGCACCGGCAGCTGGATAGAAACTCCAGTGGGCGGTTATGATGACCCTGGGGCTCATGTAGACCTGGGGGAACTGGATTTGATTTGTCGCCACGGGATTTCTTTAATTGCTGATGTGATTTTTCTCATTGCGTGACCAGAAGGATAGCTGCACTTCATCCTCTTATTGAACACTGTCACCTACTTTAACACAAGGGCGAGGTGAGAGGTGCTTAGGTATAAGACCAACCAGATTTTCAATTTCACAGACCTTGCATGGTCACCTAGAGCATTAGCCAAATGCATAACTGTAAACCACTATAGAAAGTGTAGATCCACCATGCATGTTACCTTCCGAGACCACCCAGAAAAGCCTGAATTTCTATTCCACTTTGATTCACACAGAAACTCCATTAGACAGCCTCGAGGAGCAACTATGTTAGAAACGATAGACCCACTATACAAAACAACTGACACTGTGCATGGTCACTCACATGTATGCTTGTAACATCTGGAAATTAGAGAGATTTTAAGTTATAATGTTACCTTTAGATGCTCCTTGGCACCAGCGATGATATAAATTCCACTAAAGCAGCTTTAAACAGCAACAGTGTTAGAATTTACACACTCGACTTGAAGTTACCTTTTGGGACTCCCAGAAGAGACTGAATAAAATGAATCAAGCTTGATTCATATTCAAATAGATGCAGCAGCCGGCCAGGACTGTGGAATTTACTTTGCATATGAATCTCAGCCTTTCCATGCTTTCAGTCTTGGGAAAAATACACTAGAGTCACTCCTCAGGAACTGGATAGAAACTCCACCAACAGAAACCTGTTAGAAATTTTCAACCCACCATAAAAGATTAACAGCCCATCTGATCTATCATAACCAGCCCAAAATGTCTGGCATTTAAGGAGTTTATTTACTAGAACCAGACCATGAGGCAGACGTTTGCCATCCAGGCTGTTAAGGAAACGCTTAAAGCCTTATACTAGTTGTTCTTAAACCACATTGTTATTCTAACCCAGCCTCCAACACATTTGAACCAGGCATTCAGTGTTCCTAATTGCTTAGCTCATCTGGGCTAGAGTAAAAATATGGCCGTCCAAGGGGCCCTGAGGGCTGGTCTGAGAACCACTCCCTTGTACCCAAACATGCTAAAGCACAATTCAGTGTGAATAACTCGGGTGGAGTCTGTTTATATAGTCTGTTATTTACACATGATTTCTTCCCCTGAACAAAAGTAACAAAGGTCTATGTTTAGCTGTGTTGTTCAGTGGTGTAAAATACCTCCATGCTAGAATGCCTGTATTAAAATATGACAACAGGTATAAGCTCTCATGATGCTGATAGAGCCATGCAGTACTTGTCATCAGCAAAAAGGGTAAATGCATAAAGACCTCATTTTTAAAGTCCTTTCATTCTTGAGCTTTTATGAGGCTGAAACTATGCATATGGGCCAACCCTTTAGTCTCCTAGTAGATCAAGCACCACAGCCAGCAGACATGAAATTTTAATGCCTAATTGGACTGCTTTATGATGACTAGGCAGTACTAAAATTACACAACCCATGATATAAAACTTTTTTGTCAGTAGGTAAAGTTTCTTGCATGTGTTCCTAAGGCCAAACTCACACTAGCCCTGGTTGCGATCACTCCAGATACACAAGTAAATCCAACTGAACCGTGCCCAGTATAGAGGGATTACACAGGCCAAAAGAACTGGTCTTTGAGGGTCAAAAATGTGAGGTATGGATCATTTATTGTGAGTACACCCTTAACTGAAGTAGATATGGGAGCTGGCACTAAGTGTTACTGACTGGATACATTCATTAATTTTGCTTTATCTGACTCTGAGCCATTCCTTTGGAAACAAAGACATTAATGCATTTATATGATTAGTATATCAAACATTACTTGCTTTGAAGCTGAGTGGATGCTATTAACTGATATTTGCTTTGTCAGCCACTATCCCACTATCAGTAAAAACTTTTAAAAGGTAAAGAGCACCGTCCCCTGGGGTCCAGTGACTTGTCACAAAACACTACATGACACCTGCTTTGTGAACCTAATGAACAAGAACTGTTCTGTAACTTCTAGACTGAAGTCGAAGGCAATAAAGGCTTCAGGGAAAGGTAATGAATTATACACCAGAGTTCCAGCAGGCCCAGGAGGACTTATATTACCTGGCACACCGTGATGATGAAGGCAGGTAGGACGAAGACAGCCAGGGTCATCCAGGTTACATAGGCCTTGAGACCCCAGGGCTCAGCAAAGTGCCCCCAGCACTCAAACTCGCCCGGAGCCACTTCAGACCTGGAGAAAATAAACACCTGGGGGAGCAGGAGGGAGGGGAAGCAATAAGTGCATTGTTGCCTAGGGCTTTAGTTAGGCCACAGAAAACAAAAGCAGCTGATAGGATCTAGATGGTGTTTGGAGATGGTTTAACTCTCAAAAATGAATGTCATATGTCTTACACAACAATTAGACAGTGAGAAATTACTGGCAGTGCCAGCTACTCTGTGAGTGTTCCTTTTTTAAGCAGCTTGAAAGACTTTTTTTCTTCTTAATACAACCGTCAAGGCACTCAGAGCATTCTGGAATGGCTGGTACATTTAGGAAAGCATACTAAAGAGGTCCACATATGATAAGAACACTTTTAAATACAGTATAAGTTTGGTGCACTCTATAGCTCTCATTGGAGCTACTTGTTGAAAGGACCTGCAGTTCTGTGGTTTCTTAACTGGTACTAATTGTATCTAGGCTCAGATTTACATGGGACATGGATCCAACGAATGCAGCTAGTCATGCTTTTCCATGATGTAATGCTGCATTCAGACAGTCCTCGTAAACTTTCAGATTTCAAAGTTGTTTGAGTTGGGTCTCCAGCCTGTATATTCTTAGATACCAGAATGAGAGGTGTGTCAAGTGAAATCCACTACATTAAAAAATTTACTCATTAGAACGCGAACCCCACCCATAGCTGATATTTTGCCAGGCCCCATTGGAATTATATCAGGTTTGGATCTGTTTTCAAGCGAGTGGTTTTTATGTAGCTGATTTTGCCCACTCTCATGCATTTACTCTCACTTTGTCTCGTCTATTTTTGTCTCTCTCGATCATGCGCGCACACTCTCTCGTGCTCTCTATTTTCTCGTGACGTTAGCTGCGTTTGGAATAGCTCTGGAGTTTCAGGAGTGAGGGAATGTGCCGCTCAGTGAGCGCATGGTTGATGAGAAGGGGTGTGTTGGATCGGTGGAAAGGTCAGATCAGATCTTTACCCTTGTTTTGCTAAGTTCTTCCAAAGTGAAATTAAGCTTTAGCAGCAGTGGTAAAATGATGTCAGTGAGGCTAACAGCTAATAAGCGAAGGGTGAATGCTGTTCTCTGTTAGGTATACTGATAATAATTAAAGTGTATTACAGGTGTGTAAACTCCTTCAAATTAAGAGCTTAGTATCAAAGCAAAGATCTGAAAATTCATCTCTGTTATAGTGTGTATCTGCTGGTGTGGGTTTGGGTTTCAAATTTAGCAGTATAACTAGCAGTAGCAGTACCAATCAGGCTTCAAATTCTTCTCAATGCAGACTTGAACAACGTAGACCAAGTTGGGGGATAATAATGTTTAAATGATACATTCACTTCTGGCTGACATCAGCTACCTGAATGCCAGCAACTAGTAGTTATGATCTAGTGATGTGATGATCATAAGTGGGGCATTCATAATGCATCATCAGTTATTACAAGTGTCTGTAACCATTGTACCTGTGGTACACTCAGAACGAGAGCTAGCCCCCAGGCCACGATGATTGGCGTGTTCCAGCGTGAGACAGTCCCCCCTCTGTAGGCCTGAAGAGGGCAGCAGATGGCGTAATGTCGGTCCACTGTCATGGCTACTATCATGTAGGAGGATGCGAACATGCCCACGATCTGCATGTACTTCACTGTACGACAGAGTGCATCAGGGCCCTGGAACCTTTCCGTGATGTCCCACACCAGCTGTGGGAGAACCTGTAGAACATGAGGTTACATACCAGTGCATCAGTTCACTGCAGAGGAGTTTCATGGTGGCATGAGTCTTTCAAATATGAACAGCGCATCCGTTCTATGCAGTTTGACAGACATGCATAAGCAGTGTAGCCTGGAAGGATGAGGTTCTTCTCTCATCAAATCTGAACATCACAGCTGGCCCACTGATGTTGGTGGCCTGTTCCCGACCGAGTACGCTGCTAGGCCCACTCAAAAATCATCTGACTTATTAGTTTTATTCAGACCTAGTAGTTTTTCTTTTACGTAAAAATAGACTCTTGTTTTCTTGAGAACAAATCGTAGAAAATAAGACACCGAATTTGAAAATAATTCATTTTTCTGCGTATTGACGTGTTGATCATTATAGGCATATTGCATGTACAACATGAATTGGCAGAGATCAACTGCTGAAGGCTTTTCAACAAAGAATTCAAATCATATTGTATTGTTCAATAGTTTTCTCCTGGAGCTACAAACTTCTAACAAGTTACAGATGCCTAAAGTGACTATACTTTTGTATAGACATGTTTTTCAAAACAAGCTGTTCAGCTGAGCTCACCTGGAAGAAACCCACCACCAGGTCAGCCACACACAGGTTGACCATGAACAGGTGCATGGGAGCGTTGTACTTGCGCCTCCTGAGCAGAACCCAAAGCACAAAACTATTGCCCAGAGTAGTAAGTGCCAGGACCAGACCTAGAACCCCTATCTCAGCACGAGCCAGAGCCATGTCCCGCATCCTGACCCGAGGAGGGACCTGGGTAGTGCTGGAAGAGCTGTTGTGAAGCAGCCAGAAATACGACTCTCCTCCGTGTGAGTTGTTGAAGCCACCATGCTCTGAGAAGACAGCTGTTGTGAAGTTGGTCCACACAAACGTCGCATGGGTAGATCCATCCCAACCCGACTCCCTTGAGATGGTCTCCATTAGGCCTGTGTAATAAAATGTATTGTGTTTTTGAGGTACAAATACTTTGAATCTATTTTTTTCTGGTATAATTATGCTATTCTGTTTTTCAATATTGTATTTATAAGGTCTGAAAAATTAAGTCAGATGGCATTGTAAGCATTTTACTAGCTAGAGGAAGTCAAGCCCTTCACTTGCAGCAGCACAAACAAGCATTTGAGTTAGCAGAGCTGGCTAGCTATTTTTATTATTTTCAGGGATAAAGGCCATAGTTTTAGGAAAATGTCTTAATACAAAAGGGGCATATGGAATATGTTCAGTTCTCCTAAATCTGGTGCAATGCTTTTTTCCTCTTTCTTTTTAGTTTTTGTTAAATAGAACATAATAGAACACAATAATACATATAGAATGATATGAAAAAAATGTCTTCTAGTCTGTCTCTTCTAGTCTCCATGTCTTTAAGAGTGGCTTTAGAGTGAGCAGATTCTCACGAGAGCATTTTCCATTGCAGAGCAGCGATTGGACACCCTAAATTCCCAGCGCAGATGCGCTCCAGAAGTTTGTGTTTATATTCCAAAAACCCACACAAGAGTCTCTAGCTTTGTTGGTTTTGAAGCACAGTTAAACAAATAAATGGTTGATTTATAATAACATGGCCACAGGGCTGATATTGCGATAACCCCTTTTTAATCAGATGATCCTAAATTTGTCCTTCAATTTCACGCGTGTGCACTGGCGTAAGCAAAGTAGCCCTCCCACTCTACCTCAGTCCCCTTCTTTCAAACGTACTTTATTCCTCGATTCTCTCCCCCTTTCTCTCCATCTTTGCTGTTATTATTATATATTGTACATCAAAGTTTTTTCTTCTGTTTTTTTTTCGAAAGATTTTTGATGGGTGATTTTATATACTTAGACTTCACCAGTTCACATCAAATATGGCATGCTTGTAGCCCCACATGGCTTACATGGGATTAGAGATTTGTATTCCTAGGTGGACATGTTCCTTACTGCTAGCAGTTTAGACACAAAGTAGTTTTTTGGCAATAGCTCAAAAACCATTTTGATAAATATGACAAAAGTTGTATGGCAAATAAGCCTCTAGGAGGCACATTATCCTAGGTCATTACATTTCAGCGCTACCGAGTGAAGTATGACAATGTGAAACGCCAACCAATACCCTGGGGTGTAAGGGTTCAAACTTTGACACATTGCATTGTTATATTTTTTGGAAGCATGCTACAATATGTGAGATTTTGCCCATAGGGCCCATGACACTTCATTGTTTTGGCTACACTTGCTGCTATGGTTTCACTTGTCTCCCTTAACAATATGGAATAATTGAAGTAGTGTCTGTGTGTGCACGGTGTCTGGGTTCATGTCTTTATGTACAGCTGTTTAGTGTTTAAGTTAAATGATTGTATATCCTGACTGGTTCCTGTCTGTGTCATGCATGTATTTAACCACCCCTGTGTTCTACCCCTGTGTCAGTCCACCGTGGTCTGTCTATCGTTCATGTCTAGGGTTTACACCATCTTTAGGTGCTTGATTTTCTTTGTGTTTTGGCCCTCATGCCTTCTTTGTGTTTTGTAAATAAAAGTTAAAGTCAAGAAGAAATGGAAATCTGTACCTGTGCCTCCTTCAGGGATTTCGTGACTATGACTCTGTGAATGACCAAACTTAATTAAATTTTGCAGGCTCATTCTTAATGACTATTAACACATTTACAATCAAATCAGCCATAAGATGTCCCTGCAACAAGCTACAACAATTTCCCTCTGTTCCTCTGGTGTCAATCTTCAAAATTAAATTTGTCTTACATAATATTTACTAAATTCAAATGGTTGTCATTCACTCTATTGATCATTTGACCTCTCGCTACTTGGCACTATGCACAGCTCAGACCTCACTGAATGTTACCTATATTCTCTCAGCTCTCTCAGTCTGTCTTCAGTCTATCTAATTCAGGTTTCCATTACACGTCATGATGCAAATATAGTATAATTACACTATATTATATTTATACTACAGTATATGCAAAATAAATGCCACAATATCTCCCCAGTAATGTTTGAACTGAGTTGACGTTTCTTAAATGCTGGTACCAGCCCTGTTCCAACTGGTGAACTTATGGGCCTGTGGTGCACAATTTCCCACAGTGTCCCATTTCTCGTTTTGGCTTTCAAAGGGGTGGTCACAAGAATCCTAGTGCTTGCCTTTGGCAACAACCACATCAGTGTGGACTTAACAGTGGAATCTTAAGCAGAAGTCCTTAAGATAGAAACAAAGACTACACTGCAAAAACTCCTGATCTAACCAAGACTTATTTTTAGCCTAAAAAGTCTTCTTTATCTTATTTTGAGAATAATATACTATATAAGAGCAGATTTGTAAGATT
>JBBPCY010000136.1:5818741-5831734 GCA_037974405.1 Brachyalestes nurse
GCTGCTTTTATCGCGTGTGTTCGGCTATAGCCCATGTGAAACAATGTACGTTTTTTGAGTCATTAAATCACGCCCCCCCCACCCCCCGGTTGGCTGCCCTGGAGACCATGGTATAGTTCACACACTGCTCTACACTGTGCCTTTTCACACATGTATATGTTTAAACAGTGTTATTCTGAGAGTAACCATTCTTTCCGTTTATGTCCAAGACTCACAGCACTGAACAGTAAAGCTGCTGCCATAGCTAAAAGAAGTCTCTCAACAACTTATATTTTGAGATCATTTTGCATTTCACTTTGCTGGATCATGTTTCGGTTTCATACATAACATACGGGCAGAATTATTCCAATTTGTGCCAACAACTGATATAAAACAATATATGCACCCCCTACTACTAACATGTTTGTTTAATTGCAAGTAGATGTTTGTGTCATTCAGCCAGTGAGTCTCTGTATAAGCTTAATCATTTTTCTACTACCCTGAACATATTATTCAGGTACATCTCTCATGCAATGGAGACTGAAAAGCAAAGCAGATACGGCATGACAGCATTGGTGTAATGTAAATCCTGCAAGGGACAATTGAATTACTTAAAAACTGTTAAAACATTTTCAGACTCTCTTTTCATCCGACCGGTGGTCCTCTTGGATTCCTATGTGGTTACCCCTGAATATACCATATTCCCACAAACCCCTACTGCCCGAAAGCCATGTTTCACACTCTCAATTTTAAAAGGGACTTCACCTGGTGGTAAGAGCGAAAGTCGGCCTCTTTGCGACTGATAAACAACGCTTCATCTCCTATGACAAAATGTCACCCAGCCCTCTGTCCAAGGCATCATGGTAAATAAGTCCCACCCGTGAAACAAGTGACTGCCTACTGTGATAGGGTAGTTCTCCGCTTTAAAATGACTGACATAAACTGTGGGCAATCACCACCTTTGTTTTCACTTCGTTCTATTTTCTGTACGGGACACTGACCTTGAGTGTAAGACAGAATCTTCATACATAACAAAACTTGTAACATATTATTTACTAGTATTTATTAATAATATTTCTTTTTATATTTTATTATTCATCTACGAGTGCACAGAAGGAAAGGCATTAGCTTGTTAGCTTGGACGCTTGCTAGCGATCTCCACCACCCAGCCAAACTAGGCACTGAAATCATTGGGAAAAAATCCCTGCTGGTATGACAGAGTGATTAACAACTTCACCAAGAAGGATTGAGGTCGACGGGATTCCGTGCCGGGGCCCCTCTTGCTGTCGTTCCGCGGGGGGAGGGGGGTTGCAGACGCAATTCTGCGCTGGCCCAAAATTAATGACAACGACTGGCTACGCTGCTTCTAGCGCTGAGGAGGTTAAATTGGTGCGGTCCACATTAGGGGTGCCTGAAATCATTTTACATAAAATTTTCCTTTTTTTACAACAAAAGAAAAATGTTAAGACCTCCCTCCCCCCAAAACTGCTATTTTTGTCTCTTTTGGGGGGTCTGGGTCTTGATCGAGGGGGTACAGTATCCCCCAGTACCCTCGAAATTCAAACCATGTACGTACATGTGTAATGGTAAGCATTATAGAATATTTCTGGAGAGTTTTAGTTTGACCTTTTCTGATTCTGATTCTAAAACTGTTGATAAATCAACCAAACCCTTTTCTTCTGTAGAAACTGTTGCATGCAATAATACACATGAAATAAGATAAATATTTTCATAATGAAACACAACACAGGTTGTTGTTGATGGAAGATCTCTGTCCAGCTATAAAAAGAAAATAATTCATCCTGTTTTTATTAAACTTAATGCAAGGGTATGTGAAATATTGAATAAATGTAATTGTAAATGAGCAGTTTTCAGATGTGGCACGACTTACAAATTGCATCAAAATATCATGATACCCATCATGAACATCATTTTGTCTTTTTTCCGTTTTGCCCACTCCTAACCTGTAGTGTACATGCCTGAATGAAGCTTTGCAGAAGAATTTCCGGCAACTGCCTTTGCCTTTGTCTTCCTGTGCTTCATTATTAACATTTATTTACTTTTCCTTGTTGCCTTATTCACTTATCAATAAGTGCTCACACCTGGGCACATGTGTGACGATGCAAAGTCACGGTACCTGAACAAAAGCACTACGAAAATATCTGCCAGCAGGAAATCTCCTTTCATCTTCAAGCCATAAGCTGTCATGGCCTCTAGCTTCACACTTAATGACAATGTAACAGATGTTACAATTCATGGCATGTTAATGACCAGGGTCTTGGCACACAATGCAAAAGCACAAGCAGCTAAATTCCCGTCTCATAACAGAGCGTCGAGGGAAGTTAAGCATGACTCACAGATTTGAGCCCATGCCATTTTGTGAAGTGTTCCTACGTAGCCAAGTAGCTGCTTTATTTAAATACTAATTAACTTCAGAATAATCACAAGTCATTCCGTCTCAAAAACACTCTTTTGGACCCGCTTTTCTAAAGCCAATGAGAACATGTGGCGGATAGTAGCTAGTCCCCTTTACACAGTGATCTGAACTAAGCAAAATGTTGAATAATTTGTTCTCCACAATATTTTTACACTCATGTAGTCTACATTTGTCTCATTTACACTTTTCATTTCACAGTGAGTTACTAATTCTCCTCTTGTGTCAGAGTTCATTAAGTCTGTTGGTTGAGCATTTGCAGTGCTGTTGCTCACACAAAATGGCAAAAGTTATATCACAGTACATTTACGCAATGTCACTACCAATATTTTGTCTGAAATCTGATCAGTTCTATCTGCCCTGTGATGGACTGACAACCCACCGAGAGTATTTTTCCAAATTCATGACCGATGGGATAGGATCCAGCAACCACAGTGACCATGGTTAAGGATAAGCGGCTTGGGTAATAATGAAGAATTATTATATTGTTATTATTAGCAGTATTAGTAGTATACCACTATAGCAGTTGTAGTATAAACACACAGTCTTCAATAGTTATTTTACAGCCCAGTGAGATGGACCACTTACTGTAGAGATGCCAGTTTCTTCCAGGTAATTTGAGTTTGAGACCCCAATTCTATGGCATCAGTCCAAAGAATCATATTTGAAACTTTGTTTCTGAGCCCAGCTTCTGTTTGCCAGCTTCCATTTCACTCTCTGTCCTGTAATACTGAACTCTGGCCTTTTCCTTAAACACGCAGTGGAACAGGTACACACATTATCACACTGCCACCTGCCAAAGCAAGCTATGGAAAGCTGATTAGGCTCGGTGCGTCTCAGCAGGAGCTGCGATACGTCTGTTAGACATGCCAACTTTCCTGCCAGGCTGCTTCAGGCTGCCTTTTAGCGTTTTTGTCAGCTGGTCCCTCTGGAAAACCGCCAAGCTGACCGTTGTTCAGTTTTGCTCAGCTTCCATGATGATAGATTTTCTTTTTTTTTTTTTTTACTAAGCTGTATAAGTTCTCAGAAGTGGGCAGGAAGGCCTAAAACTGTCCTTAAGCGAAAGGACACTGTAGAAAAACATCAGGTCAAAAGAAAACAAAAACTCCTCAAGTTCCTTAGAGAACTGCATGTAAGATGGTCTAGGGCATCCTTTGAACAATTCATTAGTAATGCACCATTACTCATTTTCAGAGAATTAATATACATAGCACACTCTGAAATGACCTTGTAAGGGTGTTTTCACACCTGAAAATACAAACCAAAGTCCAAACCAATATTTATTTTTGTTGCGCTTACATTCCTACATATTGTTGTCATCACCTATGTGGGCTGCGTCTCCCTTTACTTGTCTGTGATTTGTGCATAGATGGGTATATGTCTGAAGTCAGCGTGACTGTCGCACCACCATCCTTTTATATCCTCTCTCTCTCATTCTTTTCAGAAAATAAGTTATTGTAAGTTTTGGAATTATTATGTATTTTTTCAAGACTTTTGTTTTTTTCATCTAACCAAACTTTAATTTAAAATAATTTTCCTTCCGCCTCTCCCCTGTGCTCCATGGCTCATATTTACTCATAATCTAGTTCTTCTTCTTCTGCTGTTGTTTAAAGGGCAATAGCCTCAACTTCCTGCAACTGCTCCAAATGTTTGAGCCATTCAAAAATATGTTTATGATTCAGTTTGATCTGGACTGAGACCAACTCTTTTGGTTGGACCAAATATTGGTCCAGACCAAAAACATTTTCACCATGGATATTTTAGTTCGGATCAAACTGAAAAGTCTGAAGGTCTGTACTAAACGAGGTAGCACCCTAACTTCAGATTTGCGCCAAATGCAACAAATCTTTACATTTTACAAATGATAGACATTTAGGAACAATTTCCTTCCATACTCCCAAAAAAGGTGAAACCTATTACTGGGTGGTACCCCTTACACCACAGGGATGACACCAAGGGTATATCTTCAGTTCCATTAGTTTGGGAATGCATTGCATTATATTCCAGTTCATTTACATTTTACAGTGACTCCACACACCAAGCTTCACTCCAAGCTTTTTTTTATTATAAGTTAAAACCTGAACATAAGCCCTTTGTCCCTGGCAAATATATTTAAAGTCAAATTTAGCTTTAACGAAAAAACAAAAACCTGTTCAGAAGGACTGTTTGATTGGGGAAAATATCTCTTTATAATAATGTAATTTAAATGCAATTTCTTGACCAGTGCATCCATTTGTTCAGACTGAACAAAAGGCTAAGCAAAACATATTTTGAGGTACTGTGAAGTAATTTATCATGATAGAGATTATCATCTCCAAAATGATAACTTTTGATTCCAATCATTTTTATAGATTTTCTGTTGATCACCACATTGTCATGCACTTTCAAATTCTGTAAAAAAAACACAAAAAATTTTTTTTACCAGTGACTGTACTGACTATAGATGTATAGTTGCCTCCTTGTTTGTGTGATCTTGTGTGGTTGATTCTCCAGTTTGATTCCATTTAAGCTTGTGCGTTTGTGTGCAAGTGTTTGCTGTAACCATTCCCCGTGTTTCTTACCTGGCTGTCAGTGCATGGTCTTTACTCCAGCAGCCTTCCCCCGCAGTGCCCTTAAAGCATACAGAAACATACAGCGTCCGCTGACTTCAGCATGTACTGCTCTGACCAAAAGCTCCTGCAGTTTCCTAATGTAACATGACTCTCATTTTCATTTCTTTAACAAGACACAATACACCCAGACATAGTCAAAAATGTAATATGACCAAGTCTAGCTCCTGTAATTCTAGCCTATGGTAACCTGTAAACATTTACCTCATGCGGAGTATTATAAAGATCTGTCTGAATGTCCAAGCTACCATGAAGCGCACTGTCAAACTGTCAAACTAATCTTTGACTTTATCTAGTTTTGTCTTCCATTATATTTACATTCCACTGTTAATTGTGTTGATATTAAGCATTATATCCATGTGGAAATGATTTCCACATTGGAATGAATGGCACATGGCAAGCATGGAATTAATGGGTTGTTTTTAAGTTATAGCCATGAGGAATGGAAGTCTACTAACCTATACAATTCTAGGAGTCTAAAGCATGAATTCTAATAGTGATTTTTTTTTTCTGAAAGCAAAACTGAACTTACTGTATGTCCAGTCCCAGTTGGCGGATGGTCAAATCCAGGTGTTTTGAGCAGCCACCAGTCACGATCCCTGTACCTCTCTACCTGGTCAGCCTTGTGGTGCTTGTGATTCCCACTGGGCTGATTAACGGTGTTATTTCGCCGGCATATGTGAGCTTGTGTGAACCTGCTGAGCCTGTAGCGTGAGGTTCTGACCCCAGGCAAAGGGGACAGAGTCTCCGTGACCTTAAATGAGTTGTCCCAGATGGAGTCAAGCAAGATATCCAAAGATCCTCAGGAGTATTGTGGCACTTGTCAAAAGTGCGTATCCAAACCTTCATTTCCCAGCCTAAATGGATACTGTGCTGATACGACTGAATTTGAGCTCAGATTGCTCTCTCTCTCTCTCACTCTCTCTCTCTCTGTCTCTCTCTCTCCCTCTCTCTCTTGGTCTCTCTCTCTCAGCCTCCCTCCCCCTGTTGGGAGGAGTCCGAGGAGCGAGTAAAGAGAAAGGTGCTCCTTCACATACCCCTCTGGTGTGACACATACAGAGAGATGAATGGAGGTCAAATATGCACTCTGGCACACCCTGGCACACTCATAACATTGTTCACATGCTAAGAGAAGGTGATCTCTGTCAATATTTACATCCTCGCCTACAATAACCCTCAATGCTTTGGTGCACTTGACTGTATGTTTGCATACTAGTGCCTGTGGGACGGGGTTATGGACGGAATTAAAGTATGTCAGTATATGAGTACACCACATCCAAAGGCTGGGGACACCTAGCTTTTCAAAATGGTTTTAATAAGATAAGATAAGATAAGATAAGATAAGATAAGCCTTTATTAGTCCCACAAGTGGAAAATTCGTTTTGCTACAGCAGAAGGTGGACAGTGCAAAGCTAAAAATTAAGAAACAACAGAATAAAATAGATAAAATGGAATAAAAATAAAGTACCATACTAACAGTGTAGTATTAAATGTACACTATACAATCCTGGGATATAGAATATGGACATCTGTATCCCAGGATTGTATAGTGTACATTTAATACTGCACTGTTAGTATGGTACTTTATTTTTATTCCCTTTTATACAAATGAAATTAGTTTTCCTGATCGGTTTGATGTGACTTTAACAGGTCTGTACAGACTACAGTTACATTTACAGTTGCAGTTGCAGTTGTACACACTTTAACAATAATACTTTAACAATAAAAAAAAACCTGACTTTTGAGCTCTCTCATTATTTTAGAGCAAAAAGGTCCTAAAACGAGAGGAATCGTGCCAAACACACTTCGCTTCTTATGCTGATTTATGTGGAGTCTCGAGTTCTTTAAGTTAGTTATTGAAAGTGCAGTGAGTAACCAGACAGCTGAAGCATTTAATGCCTCTAAACACTATCCCACAAAATGTTATCGTGAGAAATTGTTACTAACATGCATGTTGAATGATTTCTGAGACATTATTAATTGACAAAAATGACAATTGTCAAGAATTTTGTAATTAGATTTTGACCATTTCTAGAAAGGTATTATAGGGACAAACCCCAAAACTATTATGGCTGCAGAAAAGTTGTTTTATTTTGACTTTGGAAATGTATTGTTATCACATAAGCTTCCACATCAAAAATACTGAATGTATATAATAAATGGTAAATGTGTCTGATCCAGAAAATGATGATGCCTTTCAACAGGCTTGAATATTTCTGCAAGCAAATGTATATTTGTACAGGTTTCCCACTATTTTACCATTGTTAGCATAATATAAAATCTCTAATGACGTTGGGGTTCTCTGGTCTTTTTGGATAGAAAATAATTCAGGTTTCTGACATTGCCACATCTGTTTCCTATCACTTTTACCTTTACTGGAGTCTTCGTTAGGCAGAGGACATAATATTGTTATTTGAGTGCGAATTTAAGGTACAGTATCCACCTCTGATCATTACAACCATAACAAAACCTTGCCTCTTTGAAATGGTAACTTTACAGAAGAAAAATATTTCTGTTAGTCCATTCATCTTCAGAAATTCCCACAATGTAAAGGACACTGTCACATGGTGTTAAGACATAAAAAACAAAAATCTGATATGATGATGATATTGAAGTTGCTGTTATGACAGTGTTTTGGGAAAAACAGTATCACACAAGACAAACAAAACCAAATGCTCTCATCAGTGCTCAAACCGTTCAGATATTTGAATCACATTTAGACTCTAAAGGCCAGACATGCTTCTAAAAATAATTTAGATCATTGTTTAGGCAGACCTCTTTATACGCTGTGATAAAGATGAAGTAAGTGTCCCAGATTATACTTAAAGCTATTAGTCAGTAGCTGTTTGATGTGCACAAAACCTTTGCATTGTACTTGGAGTCTCCTCAGATGGTTTGCACATGCTTTGCTTACAGATCTTTCAAATTAGATTCATGTGCCTGACTTGAATGGCGAACACTTTTGAAAAGTCAAGCTGGTCACTTTCAGGTAAAGATGGCGTGTGTGAGATGAGGAGAGGGAGGGAGAGGTGGAAAGGATGACAAGAAATATAGATTGGACTTTGTAGTGTCCTTGCCTTGTGATGCAACCAAATGACTTGTTATGCAAGACAAGCAAAACGTCTTTGTACGCAGGCTGTGACCCTTGTTGACTCTAGTGTTTCCCCTGGACTGAACAGACGT
Source organism: Brachyalestes nurse (assembly GCA_037974405.1). Lineage (NCBI taxonomy): Eukaryota > Metazoa > Chordata > Actinopteri > Characiformes > Alestidae > Brachyalestes > Brachyalestes nurse. The sequence goes on from JBBPCY010000136.1 coordinate 5,826,947, forward strand.
ATATAGTCCTGTGCAGTCACTTGAGAAAATTACATAAACTGCATTATCTGGGCAATCAGTCTTTATTTGCTCAGAGGGACATTAGAACAGATACTAATACATTTAATACAATGAATTCTGATTTTATATCTGCTTGTTAGTGCAGTCTAGTATGTGATATCGTTCATGATCATGTCAGCTGTTTTAAATCACTGCTGGGAGCCAACTCACATACCTGTCTGTGTTTCTGTTTTGATAAATGAATACAAACAGTTATAATTGTCATCACTATTTCCGGTTTCTCCTAATCCTTTTGAATTAAACAAGCTTTTTTTGTTACTTATATTATATATAAAGGTATAATTGAAGAGCAAATTTCCAAAACTCACTCAGTCCGTTTTTTGTGATTTTTTAGATCACACTACTAAAACTCACTCAGTCCTTGCATAATACATGACACAAGATTAGGTGAAAACTCACTCAGTCCAGTCGCACAGTCACGAGTGGTACTTACTTACCCAGGTCTCCCAGGCGGTACATCATAAACAAAGATGGCTCTATGCTGTGTCATGTAGTTGGATATGAATATTAAACTTGTACATAATTTTGTGACATTGAATATCGATTTACTTAAGACATGAAAACAAGAATCTGATATGACGATGATATTAGTTGCTATTATGACAGTGTTTTGGGAAAAATAGTATCTCACAAGAAAAACAAAACCAAATGCTCTCATCAGTGCTCAAGCCTTTCAGATATATGAATCACATTTAGACTCTATCAAATTTGCCCATACTAAAACATGCAGGAATTGCACGTTAGAAACAGGCATTGAAAAATGACAAGTAACTGTAATATTACAATTAAAAAAAGTACTTTTTATGGAAATTGCTTTCCAATAGGTAATTGTTTTTTTCAAAAAAAAAACTTCTGGAAAAAAAATGCTTTAGGACTGAGTGAGTTTTGGAAATTTGCTCTTCAATTGGCTCTCTGTGTGGTGTTGCATGCAAAAAGTGGCATCGTAAAGCTGAAACACTCCTTACAACTGCTGTGTGCTGAATGGGAAGTCAGTTTGTGATGTTCAGGGACATAAAAATGAATTCAAAACAAGCTGTTCCTTAGTAACAGCGTTTACATAATACATTCAACTCTTTTATTAAAGTGAGGGAAATTCAGTTTTGGCTCTTTAAAACAGACGATTCATGTTACGTGTTACCATATTAGTGTTCAATTATCTTTATTCTCGAGTTAAATATATTTTTTGTTTTTTATTTTTTTACCAAAAAACTCATTTACCGCTCAGAAAAGATTCAGAATTTTTAAAGCTGTCATAAGACTTTTGCACAGTCTTGTACAAGCACCCACTGTCCTTCTCCATGCACTCAGACAAATATCCTCAGGGCAGAATATATAGTATTTACCCTCATGCATAGAAGTCACATGCCCTAGAAGTCCACAGTCATTTGCCATAATCAGTAGATTTATTGAAAGTAACTGCTCCGCTGTCCCTCAGGACGGGAAAGAGGGGCCTGGCCGGAGCGGACCAAGCTGGTTTCTATGGAGATGGTGAACTGACTGGAGCTGCTCCCACGCGCACAGGCACGTTTCCAGCTGTTCTTGTCTGTGGCCAGAAATAAAACTGACAGCTGTTTTCCTCAGAGACAGAATTTCTCTGGCAGCCCTTTCGTCACTTCGCCTTTGACAGCCCTCCTACTAATTGAAACGTTGATAGACCCATAACACACTTGCATTACGCTCTTACCAATTCATCACAAGGTCACACATAAAAGTGGCTAGGACTGCCAGAGGAGAAGGAAGTACCACTGACTTTTAAAGCTTACAACTGGAGTCTTTTCCATCTCATATAACAGCGTTTTTTGTGACTGAAAGCCTAGCGAGCTACACGGATTAAGGCTGCGCTGAAGGTCAAGAATGATTTGAAAAATAAACTTGTTATAAATACAGAGCAGAGGATGATATTAAGTTCTGAACAAAAGTTCGTCTCCAGGGACAGAATGGAGGCAAAACCCATAACCATAACCACACTACCATTAAAAAAGGCTGGATTCAGAGTTTTTAATAATAATGTTATTAAACTAATTGCGGATAAAGGTGTAAAATGAGTGTGACGTGGGTGATTTGTTGGGTGATTTTAGTGTCCAGAATGACAGCATCAAGGGTTATTTATAATACTTCAGAGAAAAACATGTCAAATGTATTTGAGTATCTAGTTTAATGGCAGTATGTACACAAATTACACATACAGTCTAATAAAAAGGGCTCAACCGAATGATAGTTCTATGAGGGAGTTGCAGACGGTTTGGACTGCCATGTCCGCCAAACAGCTGGACTTTCTGCTCTGCCTGGAGCACCTGGACAAGTTCTTCTACCTGAAAATAAAAAAAAGCTGTCAGGCGAGTGGTAAATAGCCAGCAGAGATGAGCCAGGCTTTTGTACAGAGGCTTTGATGGAGCTAAGTGTACAGAGACAATGACAGAGACTGCTCATTTGAGCGGCCTACCATGTGAAAAAGACCTGTAAAGGCAGCTCCTTAAGCCCGTTGGCAGGTGAATATTCATCACAGAAATGAATGGAAGTCCAAGGTCCATTTAAACATGTACAAACAAAGCACAGAGAATGACTGATCGCTTCACTGCCAATAATTATAATCCTTTAAAATCAAAGGCTGACAAGCCAGTAAATTGGCCTTGGAATAGACGTGCTGTAAATGAAGGGAACAGACATTGTTGGCTTCTTTTATTCTGATTTGGTTTGTCTTTCCAGAGTTAGCAGACCGAAACTTTTTGGAGTGTCTGTAATCAGTTCCTTAGACTGCTTAGAGTATCCCCGCATTCAGCAGTGCCTACATTTTTCTGATGTTTACTGTAGTTCAGCTATCATGCGTTCAAATTGTGTTCAAATGTCAAGTTTCATGCTTGGGAATACAGATAAATTACAGCTCAAAGCTGAGCCTAAAAAATTCTGAAGACCAACCCATAAATACCATGTATACTGTAATATATATATATATAATCAAATTTACATGTTATGGCTTCTGAGTTTGCACAAAAATGTAAAGTAAAATATTTGCACAAGAGAATTTAGAAAGTTTGGAAGCATGATGGTGGGAGTATCTGCTTTTTTTTGCAAATGACACTGGGCCATTGCATGTTTTGGAAGGAAACGTCAATGGTACAATATATTGGGAGATACTGGAGGCAAATGAACCACATCAGCCAAGAAACTATAACTGGGGAGAAGATGAAAGTATCTCCTAGACCAGTTTCTTATAATGGTGAAGGTGCTTGCTTGGTCCTGACTTGTATCCGACTTTACTCCAAAAGAGTACATGGGGAACACAATTACAGGGAGCCTCATAACCTGCTGATGGTTTGCTGTTTGCATAAGCTAGAATTAAACCACAGTTCTGTAAAAGGCGCAATAGATGTCTAAAAGCTGCAATTGCCAACAGCTTTGCAGAAAAATACTAACATCGTTCATTTATATTTCTCAGTACTTTTTCCCTATCAGTGACTTTTAAATCTATCTTTATTTTTGCTTATCAGTTCATACCTAAGCACTGAACACATATATTTTACTATATAGAAGGTATGAATGGGGATGAAGTAAGCAAAAGGACAGGTTTTCTCAGGTGGGCTCAGTAGTATTCAGTGTGATAGAGCCATTGACACTCTGTCAAGGGAATAAGGGAATGCTTGTGCAATATTATCTGTCATCACCTGAAACACACTAGCTGTCAACGCGCCACCTGGAAGAGAAAATAAAATTTAGGTCATAGGTGTTTCTGGCATTTGTGCAAAAAATTGTCTTTGCCAGACTAGCAAACAATGGCATTTTTTTACTGAACTTGAAAAGGTTGAGCTGACGTTGTAAGGCAGTTAATTCAAGTTAACATTGTGTGGCAAGTGTGTGTGTGTGTGTGTGTGTGTGTGCATATCTTATAGAGGCTGGACGGATATGTGCACAAGTGTGATTTTACACCACGTTCTGTGTATAATGCAAATTGTAAATGAAACTCTGTTCAATAAACTGGCATGGACAGACACACACAGCATATCAATGGGAGATCAGTAATACTAGCTGGCTTTATGTGCGCCTATTAAAAATAAATGGCTGTGCAGTCATTGTGGGACTAGGCCATTGAGAACAGATGAGTGCCATATTTGATGAGTGTGTGTGTGTGTGTGTGTGCACGTCCGTAAGCCTTCCAGAGACGAGTTGCTCTTCAATAATGCCTCCAATCAGTCATCCTCTTTCTTTCTTTGTTTTCAACTCTTAGATCAATGTCAGTGTGTGCGCGTGCATGCCAAGCTGAGCGTGTCGTATCACTTTGCCAGTGTCCTCATTCACATTAAGTGAATCATAACGCATTGAACTTCACAGAGTCCATTCATTCTAAGGCCGTAGAGCTGATCTTTCACTGCCCGGCTTAGTGTTCCACCAGCATGTATGAATGTATGGACATGCATGTGAATGTGCCTGTGTGTTTGTATGTATGAATGTGTGTGTGCAGGTTTATGCATGTATGTCTGGAAGTCTGCTGACTGCATACTAACTATTAGGGGTGTAACGGTACAGAAAGGTCACGGTTCAGTTCGCAATATGGTCCTGACATCACGGTTCGGTACGGTTCAGATACAGCGAAGTTAAGTAACAAAAAGTTCTAAAGAATGAGGATTGGTATGTTTTCGTTTATTTTAAATAAACTGTAGTGTATTAACCAGTAAACACACACTCTTGCTTATATTTTCATGTATGTGTAAGGCAGCAGAAGTGTTACGCCAG
>JBBPCY010000136.1:5831834-5850173 GCA_037974405.1 Brachyalestes nurse
CACACACACACACACACACACACACACGAGGCTTAAAAACTCCTTCCCTGCGTATTTTAACCCGTAGACGTTAAGAGATCTCTTTCACTTTTGCCATTTTCAAATTAAATTAACTTCTATTACATATTGAACTACACGGTATATTATGCCATGAACTACATTTACTTTCAATTCATCTTCTGTATCTGTATCTGCAGTGCTGTCAGCAGTCCTGCCTTGTTTGTGTCAAAAGCGTGAAAGGATATAATTTTTTTCCCCCTCCACAAAAATGACAAGCATTCGTTACAGGCCATAACTGGGATTTTTTACAAATTGAAGTCATCTCTCATTCCTCCTTCCTCTGTTTTTCTCTGGACCAATTCCGTGTGGCGTGGTTGCCAAGAAACTTGACGTTTGGTTACTACCCTGTAATCTCTGAGGATCTAAAAACACGGTCTGGGGCGCTGCTTTCACACCCCGGCCTTTAAAGTGTTGATTAGAGTCTGTTCAGGCATGGGTTAATCCACTGTCAGCTATTCGCCCTGAGGTCTTGTTGTTCGCTTCAGTTGCAATGCAACCTAAGGCTCAAGCATCAGCAGGCAGATCATGCTAATGAAAGCCAGCATGTTTGGACTGGAGAAGAGGTTGGTGGGCTAAAGCAGAGAAATTCCCCAGAATTGAGAGGAAGGGCAGCAGTTGTGCATTTAAACATGACTGAGTTGGTTTAATGAAGGGTTTTTTATATATAACTTGTGATAATCAGTGTTAAGATGTCAGGGAAGGGTAAAGGTCATAGTCAGGGTTAGGATTTGGGAGCTGGGTTAAGAGCTGGGATTAAGGGATGGTGGGACTACACCGTTTCTTGTAAAGTTCTGCATAATAAACAAAGCCATTTAGAGTTGACTGGTGTGAAAAGAACCATTGTAGAGTCTCAGCACTGGTGATAGGAACCAGACATCCGAAGCACTTAATGCCTCTCAAAGTAATTTTTAATAAAGTTACTTTATTAGTGGTAGTTTTGAGAAAATTATGGCCTATTGGGCATTTGTAACAGTTCTTGGTCATGAGGGACATGTGGCGTCCCATACAGCACACAAGGAAAACTTTTTCTGTAATATATAATTTACATATAAAAATGAATGGTAAGCAAACGGCTACATTTGTGCTGCAGAACTCAGTTCCAATCATCACTGCTGTGAACAATTTGGCTTGGCGAGGTTCTCTACCGTGAACAATTTCCAATCACACCACCCTAAATGACTGCTTACATCTCAGCCACTGAGTTCTGAACAACTTTTAAAAATCTGGTGGAATCCCTGTTTTAAAGGTTGAGATTAGGAGTGAGGTTTAGGCTCAGAATTAGGAGATTCACATCATCTTCATTTGTCCCAATATGGAAATCAATACCTTCACACTGCAAGAAATTCACATTTTACAAAAAGCACTTTAAATGCCAAAAGGTTTCCTTGGTGTTACATTTCTGAGAAAGTTAGACTCTCTGATATATTTTTATTATTCATTTTAATACTTTTTTCTCCCATTTGATTTAGGACTGAATTAAAACTTGCAGCTAAAAGACTTGGGACTTGCTTATACTTGTGAAGTGAGGACTTGACGCCTCTGCAAGTTTTATATGCAAATGAGCCTCTCACTGCATTTCACCATGCACTGTGGCCATTTCACCAAGCATTGTGCCAGGAGTGTTTAAATCTATCAGGGAATTCATGTTCTCCAAGAAAAGCTAATTATTTGGGCCAAAAAAACACATTATTCGTTCATCAGTTTTTATATATTAAAAGGCATATTGCAATCACAATATGCAGCAATAAAAATTAAAGTGGTCCCTTATAGTCACACATGAACACACCACAGGGCAAAATGTGAAATTCTTTCTCTGTATTTAACCCGTCTGTCTGTCTAGTGCCACTAGCAGTTGGGATTCGAACCCACAACCTTCTGATTGCCAGGCAACTCATACAAAATTAGTATTTAGTCCATATCCAGTATCCTAGGTGTGCACTTCTCCTAAGGGCATCTTTAATGAAGGTGTTTAAAGGCTCGCCCTGCAATCAGCTGCAGGATGATGGGCGAAAAGATCAAAACCATAGAAAGGAGGCAACAATGAGCCACACAATCAAGATGTTATCACTGCAGCGCATGTTCACACACACACACACACACACACACACAGAAAACACTCCCAGAGGTGACACAGAGGTTAAATTGTGACACAAATGGCCAAAACCAAAGGTGGTGTTGGCTGCTTCTCAATGAAAAAAAGAAACAACCATGTGGTCCCCATTTAGACCCCAAAAACCAATCAGGCCATCACATGCCCGACCTTCATTCCTTTTTTGACCTCTCACTAAGTGGTCCACTCAAGGGTTCCCAAGCCTGGTTCTGGAGCTCCCCTGCCCTGCACATAATTTGGAATAATTTTAGTGTTTTCCTGCTCCATCACACTCCCTTCAGCCCATGAAAGGCCTCCTAATTATGCTGATTAGTTGGATCAGGCGTTTGGGGGAGCAAGAAAGTGTGGACCACTACTTTAAAAGGTGATATCTGAGTTCAGAACCCTCATATCTGGCTTAAGTTAAACTGTCAAACTGATCCAATATCACCAGGCAGCAGTGGAGGCCCTGAGGTAATTGGGAAACAATGAAAAAACACTGATAAATAATCAGACAGCACCGGTTTTGGCCCAGGAAAGCCGTCCCAGATAACAAAGTATGTGGAGTTTGTCGAGAGGGAGCCAAAACGTGAACCCGATGTCATTCAGCTTTAAAAAAAAAATGACGCAACCCTCTAACTTTAGACTTCTGCAAAGAAAAGCTAGCACGCCCCCATTTCAGTTCCTTTCAGTGGGTAAGGGCTGAGCTGTTCACATTCCTACTGAAAGCACAACTGCAGCAGAACAGCTAGGTTTGACTAGTTTGGTATGTTTTTTTCTTGGAGAAGAAACACTTTCCAGTAAAAGCCAATTGTGAAACAGTCCAACGAATCAATGAACTGCATAGTTTGTCCTGTTATAGCACAGGCCCTTCTTCATTCTTCTCTCCACTGCTGGAGCTACTGCTACTGGAGAAGTACAAAAGTAAACTTTTTTGGTCAATTCAGAATGAAAAATGCCTCCAGGAAGAGGAGAGTGGAGACGACTTCTCAGCCCTGGATCACCTGCATCATGAGTGCAATGACGAAAACTCATGATGCACGAAAAGTCATGAAGTGTTTCATGGAAAACCAACATGCAGCTCGATGAGTAGGAGGAGAGGAATCCTAGGAGATTCTTCTGCACCGAGCCTGCTTCACACCATTCATTTCATAATTCACTTAGAGGTCCGTAATTCGGTGAAACACACATTTATTCAGGATTTCTGCCTGAAGAAGAGTATTTTAATAAGGACATTAGCAAACCTCTCTCACTCTCACCTCAGTGGGAGGAGAGTGGAGGCTTCTCTTCAGCCCAGGATCACCTGCAACACGAGAGTGCATGAAGAACCCAAAGCCATGAAGCATTTCATTGAAAACCAACATGCACCTCCGTGAGTAGGAGAGGGAGCTTTGGAGAACCTTCTGCACTGAGTCTGCTTCACGCCGTTCATTTTATACTTCACTTTGAGCTCCATAACTAAAAAAAACAAATTTTTTCATGCTTTTGGTCTAAAGAAGAGCATTTTAACGAGGAAATGATCAAACCTCTCTCATTCTTACCTCTGCTGCTGCTCCCAAGTTGAGTCTCCCAAACTCCTCAGCCAGTCATTGGAGAAAGAGCACAAAAACACCCACTCATTTTAAATGTGTCTGTCCATTTTCAGAGTTAAAAAGCCTCCCTGAAGCTTCTCATCCACTTGAGGCTTGTGTTAGGAGGATAAAAGCAGCTCCCAGTGGAAAAAAAGACACAAAAGTAACTTTATCCTGCTGCGTTTCCTTAAAGTGTTATTTCCCAAAAACAGCTTGAGTCCTGCACGTCCGCAATGTACTCCACACAACTCTTCTCCCCACAAACTTCTGACACGAGAAATGCTGCTGAAACTTGTGTGCTGAACTTTGTTCCCAGTGTAAAAAGAAAAGCTCCCACCCTCTCTCCTCCTCCCCCTTTCTCTCCCTCCCTCTCTCTCTGTCTCTCCTCCTCCCTGCGCCTCCTGCTGAACAACAGAATACAACACACTGGAACATGGCGCGCCTCGTCACGTGACCGTTCAGACTGCTCACTCTAAGAAACACTTTTTACATTTACTTTTTTCATTTTTAGAAGAAATGCTCTTATCTGTAATGCTCCTTGCTACATATATATTGCACATGTATAGACAGAAAATATAGTATAGAGTGTATATATATATATATATAGTTTGCCATCTGTAATGGGGAAAATAGGCTACTTTTATGTTCTTTATTAAATACTATAAGAAAATGGTGATTCTAAGGCATTTTGGGTCATTTCCAATAAAAGCTCTTTCTGGAGGCCTGTTTAATACTTAATGCTTCATGTCTGTATAAATTACTTATGCTTCTACAAATATAAAAGAAAGAACGCATTTCAATTACATGCTACATTTTTATTATTATTTAAAAAAGACATGACATTACAATGTTAGTCTAGACATGTAACATCAGGACAAACATAAAGAGTGGATTAGAGCAACAACATCAAAGTTAGTGCCACTCTACAGCAGGAGGAGTGGATGAGGGAGGAGATACGACGGTTCCACTGTCTCAGTGTCTCTCAGCCGCATGACAGAGCTCCATACAACACTCAAACACCTCTGATTTGTACACCTGAGAAACAGAGAGAAATGAGAGCTGTTAGAAATATTACAGCTGTGGAGTCACTGGAGACCACCCTGAGACTGGTGCTGCTCAGTGGTGGAGGGGGGGGTTTGGGTTGGTGGGGATACTGTACTTTATATCCAAACTCAGTACAGTTTATAATCGAAAGTACAACTGATCTAAAAAAAAAAAGATCGATGTGAAAGAAAATAACATTTATACACATTTTATATATATATTTATTGGGGGTGTAACTGTACAGAAATGTTCGGTTCACACTATAGTTCTGACATCACGGTTCAGTACAGTTCACAATACAGCGAAGTTAACAAAAAGTTCTAAAGAATGAGGCTTGGTTTGTTTAATTGATTTTAAATAAACAGCAGTGTATTAACCAGTAAACACACTCTTGCTTATGTTCATGTATGTGTAAGGCAGCAGAAGTGTTACGCCAGTAGGTGGCACTATTGCACCACGCTACGACCCAGGTTTATGATTTACTGGCGCTTTTTGGTCCCTCTGTGATTCTGTATTACTTCAATCACGTCGTACCTTGTATTCTCGTCTTCTCCGTTGTACCGTGTATTCTCCGTAGGACATCATGTACCGAACCGTGACCCATGTGCCATGACGGTTCGGTACGAATACATGTACCAGTACAGCCCTACTGTCTATACATTCATGCCGAAGCCTATGCAAGGGCAAACATGAATAAAGGACCTATATATGGTATGCATGCTTGGTGTAATTAAAAAATAGAACACAAGTGATCATGCACTAGCACAAACCACAATACAGCTGTGTTTTCAGTGCATCATCATAGTCTTGATGTTATTCGTGATAAAGCATGACCTGGAGTGTTCCACTGCTTTTATGTAACAGTTCTACAAAATACAAAATAAGTCAAACAAATGTTGCCGATAGAGCATTTTGTGTCATAGATAGAGCCATGAAACTGCAGCAGGGTCATGTTCAGCTCAGCTTTTTCAGTTTTTACCAAATTTACCAGCGTTGCTTTGTCCCAGCCTGTCTGTAAAGCATTCCAGCAGTTATTGTGAAAAAAAACATACAGATATTTTTCACATGACGTCTGTATTTCAAGATGTGTGGAATGTAAATCCACTTGTAAATAGAAGAGTCGTAAACATTGTTCTGAGTACGTCAGTGTTGCAATACTAGCTTGTAAAATGATTTATTTTAGTTTAAAAGTCTTTGAGGGCCTGTAGTACTACATATGACCGTCACTAGAGCCAAGCAGATCTAAATCTACAGCCGCAGAAAGAACGTTTCGATCGCAAACAGCTCAAGTGCTTCTGTCCCACATGCTTACTAATACGACGGTTCTACCATTAAACGTGACACACAATCTTCTTGTCCCAATTTAAAATACCTGAACTGATTAAATCTCATTTCACGAACCATCTACTCTGTCAGCTAACCTTGCACTAAGCAGATGCTGTTTTTTTTATCTTTTCTTTTCAGAAAAAAGTGCTATCATTTCCTCTGTCTTTTTCATTGGCACAGCAGTTGATGTGTGGGACACGAGAGAACAGGAAACATCAGTTAGGACATATTCTTGATCTATTCTTTTGACATTTTAAATATATTTTAGTGAGCTCAAATCATCAGAAATCATTCAAAAAGGTGGGAGGAATCATCTGACATTAATAATATTTAGCCATATTGATAATTAGCTGACCATCACATGAATGCCAGGGGTGTTCTAGATAAAGGTGACTATGAGTAAACCTTTATGACCCCCTCAGAGTGTCCTGCCGCGTGAACCTCTCCTGGGACCAATACAGCAGGATGATACAGACTTTTCAAGCTCTGGTTTTAGTTAATGTATTTGTCTATAGTCCTCACTAAAATGTATCCACCCGGATGTCCAGCCTTAATTCTGTGCAGAAACTGTGAATTTTTCAGGCACTCTGTCGCCTGCTAACGATTTCACCAAACAAGCAAAAACACTCCCATATGTGACTTTTGGCCACATTTTCATATCATCCTCTCATCATTCGATGATAGAACAACGAGGTAAGACAGTATCACCTCGTTTTATACTAGTTATTGGTGAATGTGGAATTAAGTACATCTGCTCTCCGCTCTGTTTATGCAGTAGTTATGCACATATTTTGTGCGAGGGCGTTGGAGTATTGTGGATAACATACGTACTGTTGTAGTCAGTAATTCATTGCCCTGGGCATCTCCCCAGGTCTAGGTGTGAGTAAATGAGCTCTAGTGTTTATTGTACATGTCTATCAGGATCCTGGCTTATCCCGGTGCCACATTTCTTTCTTCGCCAGTGAACTTAGTTCAATCTAACCCTGTATTTTCTCAAGACCCTGGATTTTTTCTCTTTACCAAGCTACATCAGCAAGGCATCTTACACTGCATGCCTAACCTGCTCCAGGCTGTTTATTCAAACATACACTCAGAGCACGGATAACGCAAGCATGGAGCTCTGGAGAATGTGCTGCATTACAAAACACATAGAAGTACTATGAGGTACATTTTTTTTCACATTCACTGCCAAGTTTAACATTTTACACAGGTGGAAAAGGTGAAAGGTACGCACATCTCATAAACTTGCAAATCATCTAGAATCCTGAACTTCTCACTTGTCAAAACAACTTCATCAGCAGTACAGTGGGAGTGGGACAGTGATTAATTGGCATTTCCCAGTTTCTGACAACACTTAGCGCAGTGGTGCCTGTAGACCTCTTCAGATGCCACCTTTAGAACTCCCAAGCTGAGACTGTTGTTCTTAAACAAGACAAGAACAGTGAAAATAATGCTTTTTGGTTACATTTTCTGTAATCAGAGAAAGTTTATTTTACTGCAATAAAGTAAGGAGCAGAAGATGAAGAAGTCACGTGATGGTTAGAAGCATTGCAGGCGCTCAGAGAAGAGTATTCTTCTCTTTTTGAAAATTAAACCAGAGCCAGTCTAGCAGGAGTCTGGCCACTAAAAATGCTGGAGGGTGCCCATGAATTAGTCTTTAATGAACGGGGGTAAATGGGGCTAAGCAGTTAAAAATAACAATAAAATATTTTGTTTGCATTTCACTAGAATTCACATGATTTTTCTTTCTTTTTCTTTTTTTTTTACCACAAACAAGTTTTGGGCAGTAAGACGTTAGCATTTTAGCTACCGAGGGCTGATTAATGAGTTGAGCAGCTGTTTGGCTGTTTAAGCTCACTGCTGTCATGAACATCCATAAGTCTGTTCTGTAACTGTATCTGAACAGCATTTTTAAATATCACAGCAATGTTGAAATATTTGATGCTGAAAGGAATTCTTTTGAATAAAAACACAGAATAATTTAGAAATGACAGTTTCGCACAAAGCTTCATTATGAACACATTTATTTTGCACTTGTTCACAAACCCTCTCATCTCCAGTCAACCCAAGAAAACATCATGAAGTGGCAGTTTTCCTCACTACAAGTCTCTGATTAAGCTGCTCTGCTCCTCCATGCGTTAAATGTGACTAGCTGTTTGTACCTTTCCAATTCAAAGTTCGCATCTCATCAAGTCTTCTTGATTTGTGGGTTTTATCAAGGACGCATCAGGAGGTGACCTGTGTGAACTCATTTTCACATAAAGTACAGTAGCAGCTTATGAAATAGCACTACGTCGACCAACGCCCGACCCATTCTACACATGCGATACGTTTTATTCGACTTTCTTGTACTCCTCACTCCGCAAACTACTGTCACCATAACTGCCATCTCCCACAATTATTTCAGACCAATGTCACTTTTATAGACACACATTATTGATGTATTCATTTTTTATTTACAGTTTAATTAATATACTAGTTTAATGAAAACAAGTGTAACATGTTGCATTTTTTTTTATTGCAAATATCATATAGTGAAGACCAATTTTAAAATGCTGGGTTTCAAATCAAGACTGGTGAACTGAGCTGAGCTCCGATGTCAGCAGGAACACTGTTGTTCTAAATACAGACTGAATGTCCTTGATAGGCTAGACTTTAGACTCAAACTTGCTTTGTCTGAACTCCCTTGAGGCTGTACTTGACATCCTCTGAACTGAGGAACGCTGCCTCAGGAACACTGTCGGAGTTGAAGTGGCTTCGTAAGAACCTCTGGTAATTTGAAGACTATAGAACAGATCCAGATGTTTGGAAAGAATGGAAATGTCCAAAGGGTGTTCAGTTTAGGGCTGTCATGAAATATGTAAAATCAACAATTATTTTAATATTTATTGTTTGTTTGCTAAAAAAAATTCAGCTCAAAGACGACTCAGGGTTTGGAAGCTGAGGCTATACCTACCTCTGCTCTGCTGCCTTTACTAACTTTAGTGTTCTCTCTGCCCCTTCCTTGTTTTTTTCCATCTGAGTATGTTTTAGTCCTAACCCCACTATTGCCCCCCTGAATCAATGTTTATTGGTTCATTTTGTTCTGAAGGTGTATACATTCATTTTTGACATAGTGAGGTTTTAAAAGGGACCCATTCATTTAACCAGGCTAACGTATGCATTTAAATGGTCCTTTGCCTTCACATCAGAACCTTTGAAGTCCCAGATGTCTGTATGAATTTCGGATGTAGCAAAATTGCTACATTTCGTTAAATGTTCCGACCCCTCCCACTCACAAGTATTTGTGAGAGCTAATAAGCTCTTGGCATATGTAGAACAAGTCAGCTGGAGGAGCCTCCCAGGTGGCCCCTCATAACACTGCCTGAATGCCAAGAGTGTACAAAACTGATGTCAGAAGGCCTACTTTGAAGAATCTTAAAGTTTTCTTTTTTGTTAGTTTTTATATACCTTATCTCTCGCTTCTACCTTAAATGTTAAAGATAATTATTTTAAAAAAAACACATGCATACAGACCCTTTCCAAAAAATTAGAATATCATGGAAAAATCATAGATTATAGGTTCAGGGCCCACAACTTAAATGATTTCAAGTACTTTGTTGTTCATTTGTACATAATTTGGGCTTCCAGCTCAAAAAACCCACAAAAAATTACAAACAATACAAACAATAAAAAATTAGAATACTGTGAAGGCAATTTAGCATCTTCAATCCACCTGACCTTCATGTCTTTGAACTGTGGGGAGAAACCAGAGAACTGGTAACCCAGACATTTAGACCACAAACCCACAGGGGGGAACATGCAAATAACACACAGAGAGGACTCTCAGCCACACCAGCCAGGACTCTGCTGTGAGGTGACAGCACTGCCCACTTATTATGATGGGCATATTCAAATCAAGTAAATATACTGCACCGTTCTCCGGTGTACGAGTCAGAGTGTCCAAACTTTTGAGCGATACCTCACATCCACATGTGTTATAAACAGTCAAAGAGGGTTGCCCTAATTTTAGCTGCTAGCGGGGGGCCGAGGAAACGATATGGAGATTTAATCCTCACTCTGATTATCCAGCATCCCCCTGATTAAACAGCCCGCAGAGAGGAAAAGAAGGCGCAGGGGGGGCTAGGAGGAGGGTAGGGAGGAAATAACTTCATTTGACTGATGGCCACAGTGCCTGTATCACATTGCACAGGCACTATGGCCAAACACAAACGCAGAGAACCACAGACCTAAGCTTTCTAATCAAGTAATGCATCAAGCTGACATAACTGATGAGACTCCATTGTGTTCCTTTTCCACAGAGCCCCCCAAACCAGGCCGCAGCATCGCTCTCTAATAAAACTGACTGATTGCCATGTATAGTCTTTGCAGTGATAATGCCAATCACTACGTGCTCTGCATACAAATGCTTACGAGTCAGTAAACGTTACCCAGTGCACAGTTACAGGTGCATTTTAATCTATTTAGACTGTAACATGAATGGCACATATACAAAATTGACATCATATTAAGGCCATTTTATTCCATGAAAACATACAGTGTACGTTTATTCAATATTTCATGCTATTTCATAAATATATATATTTATATATATTATCATTTTATTTTTTGTCAGATTTTCTTGAATTGATTGTTATAGTCAGTTCCACCCAATTGTTAAGTCTCTCCATATCGCAATACTACCAAGCTGGCTGGGCGAAGGTCAGCATGTCCTTCTTCTGAGTCAATTAAAGTGTCACTGCATCTTTACACTGCCACATCATCGGACAGCTCAACACTCTTGTATGGAAACAGTAACTGCCAGTTCTGTGACATTAGCTAACAGACACCCACATTATCAGAGACGGTTCATTTTTGATCCCATTTATAATGGAGGAGAGTGTGGGCTTTCCTACCCACCCACAGAGAGTTAAGCCAATTATGTTTGCTTGGATTGCAGGTTACAGATGACTGTGACATCGCTGTGGATCACACTTGTGTCAACAACACACAGGACATATTACAACATACAGGAGCATATTACTATACTATAACTTCATTTCCAGTGTTATATAATGGTATGGAATCATATACTGCTTTGTTTAGATATTTTTTTATTTTTTCCTACACACAGTGTTAGACCTACGAAACTGTTGGGTCTTTGCATTGTATTGTATTACCAACCAACCCAATTTTTATTCTGTTGAAACTACAGGCTGAATAGATGTTAAGATGCACAGGTATGTGCATGTGTGTATTCTCCTGTGTCTCGATGTTGACATGTATTTGAGGTGTGTGAGTTGGCGTTGACGTAACTGAGCGATTATGATGTTGCTGATGATGTTTATTTGTCCTTGGAGGTGGAAAGAGAGGGTGAAAGGAGGCTCAGTGTGGAGCGAGAGAGTAACGAAAGGTACAGGAAGAGTGAGGGAGGGAAGGCGAGGGAAGGGGTGAATGGTGTTCTGTGAGGAGCAGAGGACACAAGAGAAGGAGCCTTGTGGGATGTTTCCATCTCAGTGTGGCGGTCACTGGCCCTGATGGATAACCACTGTATGTGTGTATATGTGTGTTTGTGTTTACTGACACTATAGTGAACATTTTATTGCAGTGCTTCCTTTACTGAGATTTATTACACATAGAATTCATTGAATGAGACTGCTGAATCGAACACTAGGCACATACATTTTTTTATGAGGGCCACCTACCTTATAGCTCCACTATAATTACAGATTGTAACCTACCTGTTGTCCATTTTACTCTAAGGCACTCTGTATCTCATTTGTCGGTTTCTGACCACTGAACCACTGCTGGTTAGACAGTATTTGGATGGTTTGGCGCTGTGGGGCACTGGAATTAATGACTCTGGTACAGCGACAGCCTGCTCTACCAGCTGTGCAGATGGGGCAGTCACACTGGGGCTCATAGTGTGAGGGTGCCCTTGATAACCAAACCACCTAATGTCTTATTCAGACCTTTTAAATCACCTGTTATAGCAATAGTGACATTGAGACCCTTTAATTTGCTGCAGTTTTACACCTATGACTCATGTGCAGCTACAATAACGTAATCACACACTTCAAATATTAGCCTTCATGTGGACACCAACTTGATTGAGAGATACACCAAGAAGCCACAACACTAAAACCACTGAAATGTGAAGTGAATAACATTGATCTTTTCATTACAGTTGCACCTGTCAAGGGCTCTGAAGGCCAGATGACTGGGTCAGAGCGTCTCCAAAACACCAGGTCTTGTTGTGGTATGTTCCCAGTATGCAGTGGTCAGTATCTACCAAAAGTGGTCAAAATAAGGAAAACGTTTGAACAGGTGACAGGGTCATGGGAGTCCAGAGCTAACTGATGTGTGGGAAGCGTGTGGGAAGGCTAGCCCATCTGGTCCAAAATTAAAATAGCTGAAAAAGCTATCATGGGGTGGTTTGGTGGGCACTGTGGGAAGAAGACAAGCTAGTGGAGGCAGCGTGATGCTCTGGGCAGTGTTTTGCTGTAAACCATGTGTCCTGGAATTCAAGTGGATGTTACTTTGACAGTGTACCGCCTACCTAAACACTGTTTCAGACCAAGCACACTCCTTCATGGCAATGGTTTTCCCTGAAGGCATTAGTCTCTTTCAGCAGAATAATCTGGGCTTCCACACTGCAAAAACTGTTCAGGAATGGTTTGAGGAACATGAGAAGGTGTTCACAGTGTTGACTTGTCCTCCAAATTCCCCGGATCTCAATCCGATCAAGTATCGTTGGGATGTGTTATACAAACTAATCCAATCCATAGAGGCCCCACCTCACAACTTGCAGGACTTAAAGGATCTACTGCTAGTGTCTTGGTGCCAGATACCACAGCCCACCTTCAGAGGTCTTGTGGATTGTTCATGCCTCAACAGATCAGGGTCGTTTTGGCAGCACGAGGGGAATATGCACAATATTAGGCAGGTGGTTTTAATGTTTTAATGATCAGAGTAGTAATAGCAAGTAAGCAAGTAAATTGTATTGTTTTTCTATGTCATTTGCAGTGTCACTTTCATTTGGGAGGTCCATTCATTTGCTCTGCACAGGGTCCCATAAGATCCTGAGTACACCACAGGCTCTGCAGCCAGAAAAAAAGGGTCAGAACATGGCTAACCTGAATTATCTACGTCTAGAGTCTCTTTATAACACTAATCTGGAGAGCTTTCTGATAAAGTGGCCAGTGAGAAAGAATTTGAAATGTTTTCAGAAATTCCTCTGTGCAATTTTAAACATCAAGATCAATCAAAAATACTAACTTGAGCACACATGATGAAGAAATGCCAAGTAGGGAAAAGAGTGAGGAAAGTCAGCAGGTTCTCATTTTGTCCAGGAGTTCTAAGTAAGGAGACTTTAATGAATTTTGAGGTGTGCGGGACGTGGCGACAGTGATCTCAGCGAGAGGGCACGTGGGATATGGGAACAATTGATGTTAGCCTTAACTGCAGATGTGATGGCTTCCTGAGAGTTAAGCCTCGCCGGTGCTGTTTTTCATTAGTTTTTTGTTGTATTTCAGTGGAGACACATTGGGGAGAGCAGAGAGAGAAGATGCCCTAAAGATAAAGATACAGATCTTAAAGGTCCATCTAAGATCGGGTACTGAGAATTGGCACATAGCTATAAATGATATGGTATATGGCATCAGTTTTTTTTCGTGCTCTCGGATCTCCCTCTATGAAGTGAACGTTAAAAGAAATGTTAAAAAAACCCAATTCAGATAGTTAATAAATTCAGGTGATTCACTCAGTTCAAGTTAACATTCGCCATTTGTCTTCAGCAAATAGTCTGGACTCAAAAGGCATTTAAAAACACCAAGCTTAGGGCAACTGTGGCAAGGAAAAATTCCATGAGATGGCATGAGTATTTGGATTGCAAATATTAAGCAATCACTCACTAAAAATAAATTGTCCTGAAAGAAGGTCAACAAACAGATCGGCAAGGTCGGGTATAAACATGACGAACACTGACTGATGTAGAGAGTGCCTTTTTGGAACGGAGAAAGGAAAACTATGATTGATAAGAAAAACAGAACATTCCATTGGCCTACTATAATTATTCCCAACAGCTTTTTGGAAAATGGAAGGAAGCGGCCAAATGAAGTTAGTCAGGAGAATAAAGACAAAAAGGCAATAGTGCCTTATGGTGAATGGTACTGTACAGATGTGTGTACCGTGATAGGTGATGTGTGTGTGTGTGTGTGTGTGTGTGTGTAAGTGTGTGTCTGTGTGTGTGTGTGTGTGTGTAAGTGCGTGTGTGTAAATGCTTGTGTGTGCCTGTGCATGTGTGTATATGTGTGTGTGCGCGCGTGCGTGTGCATGTGTGCCTGTGTGTGTACGTGTGTGCATGTGTGTGAGTGTGTGTGTCAGCCAGAGTGTGAGACACACAAGGAGAAAGACCCAGAGGCTGTAGGGGTTTTTGTGAATTGGGCTTGCTGTTGTGGGGTTCCTCCCACAAAAAAAACCCCAACATGAGATGCACATGAAAAACTGCAGCACACCAACTGTTCTTTTGGGTCATTTTCCATTCTGCTTATGTGTATGAGGCCTGAGGTCTAATTTCAGCAGGTAAACCACAGTAATCTGAGCTTCATAAATGGTATACTGCAGGCCACAGTGTTGGCTTGCCAGGACCCAAGAATGTCTTCAGTACACACTGCAATAAAGATGTCCAAAGAACTAGATCATAGAAGAACTAGCTTTGGTTAACCAAAAACCTTTTAATGGACAGTACATCGAATCCAAGACCTATTTAGGAGTGTAGTCTTGGTATTCTGGGGTATCAGGTGGGAAAGTAGCAATGAACCTGTGGTTAATGGAGCCAAAACAAATGATGTCATTGTGTAACCAAAGTGCAACAGTCACACAGAGAAACACCTTACATAATCATTCATGAGGTCGCCACTTCTGCAGAGTAAGTGTAATTTCAGTGTACCATGTCCAGAATGCTTCTGAAATATCCGATTTCAATAATGGCAAAGGTTGCTAAGGAGGAACTGCCAGTGGACGGTGGACCACAGGCGCTGACAAGTCTTTAGTTTCAGTTTCAGACTAGTTTCAATGCATGGTATTAAATGTGCTTCGATAATAAAGCAAGACTTTAATTTTTATCAGATGTCCTTTTGTGTCACGGTGAAGAAGGGATTAGAAGGACTTTTCTTATTGTATTACTTTTGGAAAAGGCGGAGGAATACACAATCTGCCTGCAGTCGCCCGGGCCTCATGGCCAGACAAAGGTCATATTCTTAGCCATGTTTTTGGGGGACAGCAAATTTGAAAGCAATTAGTGACTGGAGAAGAGGTGACCCAGGGGCCTGTAGGGAATGCAAGGCTCTGAAAGGTCGGCCTGTTTGAAACAAATGGGGCCTGATGCTGTTAGATCTGGTGCGTCATATTGGCGCTTGGGCATTTGTCACAAGATTATTCTTCCCCCCAAAGAACAAATTACCTTTTATCACTTTTTATAACTGGCATAAATTTAGCTCTTGCATCAGTTGGGCCGATTATCATCCACATTTTTGATTTAGATCCACCATAAAACGTTTTATGAATGGACCATTTCTGTTCTTCCATTCGATATACAATGTTTACGCAATGTAAAGAGCAGCTGACATTTTTGAAAGGTGAAAAAAGGTTCTGATATGTGAGTGAAAATATCTTACAGCCTCAGTAGTTCGTATGGCAGCCTGTGAGGTCCTGGGTGTAGTGAGTGTTGTGAGAATGTGAAGGATTAAGGGGTCTGTGAAACTCGGGGCAGGCCCAACATCCAGTCCTGGTTGGCGCCAGACAGACAGTGTTGTAGCAGTTTCTCTCAGAGAGCGTTCTATCACTCAGTAAACTCAGTAAACACAGCAGATTGAGGAAACTGGGCCAGAGCTAGTGGGGCACCATGCATTCGGATACTTGTGGAGAAAAATGAAGGGGGGAACAGCATCCAAAACAGGGCCATATGGAATATTTAACTGCTTGACATGCTGGCTAAACCGTTTAACAAGCCTGAATAGAGGATCAGTATGATCAGTATGCATGATTGCTCCCACCTGTCATAATAGTAACTGGTATTAAATTGAATAGTACTACTACTAATAATAATAATAGCAATAACAAAACACCACAATAATATATTTATTGTCCATATTCTCCAATACAAGGTATGCTGCCTGTTAATTTTACTATAACTTTATTATTCAGTTTTCTACAGATCTGTTCCAGAATAAATGTAACATGTTAGAATTTATAGTTTAAAGTACCCACATCCTGCAGTTTTCTTGTTTTTTCTATCTGTGTGCTGTTTGTGTGGTTTTATGGACCAAAGCAGCCATGATTATTATTTACATGTCCTCCATTATAACACTTTCGATTAATCAGGCTGTTGTGCTGCCTTAAAGCCTGATATATGTAAATGAGCTCTGATCTGATTAAATGTGGTTTATTGTGCTTCATTCCAAAACAAACCCAAGCTGAAACATTCTTTATAACTACAGCTGGGTGAGGCTAAACTGCTGTAGGTGGAATGGGTGGACTATAAAAGAAGTTGGGCCAGGATTCAAACTGTATCCAGTACTGGATTGGTGTCTGTATTGGCAGATACTCAGGGTTGCAGTATCCGGATCAGTATTGGACATGAAAAAAATGTATGTCACAGCCAGTTGTTGCATTTCAGATTGGTTTTATGTAATGCTGGACAATAATAAATATTTTTAATCGTGATTAATCGCATGGTTTTCTGTGATTAATCACAATTAATTGCATTGAATTCAAAAGTACTTTTATTTTTAAAGTGCTGTTATATGAACAAAAGTGCAAGAACATTTTGTTTGCAAACACTTCAAACTAATAAGGAGCAGTATTTCCTTTAACACAGTTACACAGTTTTATCTAGTTTGTTATAGACAAACAAGTTCCCCTCAGAGTCCAGAGCATTATAGCAGCTGCAAAGGGGGACCAACTCCATATGAAAGTCTATGTATCTGAATGTAGTGTCATTAAAGTCTGTTGGTCTAATGGTCAGGTGTCCCTTTAAAAATAAAAAAAAGATTTAAAAAAACTGCATTAACGCCCCATAAAATAATTGTTGGTAAATGATGCATTCAAATAATGCATTAACAGGATAATAATGTGTTAACGTGCCCAGCCCTAGTTTTATATTATTGAAATCAGTGATTCTTAACTTTTAAACATGAGTGAATCTGAGAGCTGAATGTTTGTGTCAGGTCAGACAGAGACACAGTGGCTTGTGATGCATGTTAGGGGGGGAGACTTCAGATAATAGTGATGCTGATGCATGTACCCAGTGTTGGTGCCTGCTGCAAGAAGTTATGAATGTGAGCAAACTTTTCAGGTGAATCAGGGAGGTTGTGGAAGGTCAGCTGAAAGAACAAAGGAGGAATGTGAGCTTTAATTTGTACTGCAATCTGATTCTGACCCAAAGCATTTTTACATAATAATCCCACACAAACAAATACACCCACACACACATACACATACACAGACACAGACACACATACATACACAGACACACACACACAAACATTATTTCAACTATCCTTGAGGGTGTTTTCCATTAAAATATTTATTGTTGATGATAAATATGCCTGTGATTTCATCTAAGTCTAACTCTATCATTAAACCCAGTAACCACAAGAAAAACGATTGCTTTTTAGCTATTTCAGTATAAAAACAAAGTGTTTTCTCGCATGGGAAATAACTGCAGTTTCAGAATTTTCTCAGATTTGTTTGTTTTTTATTGTTTATCCTAAAACATACTGTGTATTGTCAGCATTACAAACATTGTATGTCCTTTTTGTCTTCCTTTTATACAGTGAATCCGGAAAGTATTCACAGCGCGTTACTTTTTCCACATTTTATGTTACAGCCTTATTCCGAAATGGATTAAATTAATTTTTTTCCTCAGAACTCTACACATAACACCCTATAATGACAAAGTGAAAAAAAGTTTACTTGAAATTTTTTGCAAAAATAAAAAAAACTGAGAAATCACATGTACATAAATATTCACAGCCTTTGCTCAATACTTTGTCGATGCTCCTTTGGCAGCAATTACAGCCTCAAGTCTTTTTGAATGTGATGCCACAAGCTTGGCTCACCTATCCTTGGCCAGTTTTGCCCATTCCTCTTTGCAGCACCTCTCAAGCTCCATCAGGTTGGATGGGAAGCATCGGTGCACAGCCATTTTAAGATCTCTCCAGAGATGTTCAATCGGATTCAAGTCTGGGCTCTGGCTGGGCCACTCAA
>JBBPCY010000136.1:5850273-5860927 GCA_037974405.1 Brachyalestes nurse
AAATGTTTCATATTCACACTATAAAACATGTCTGTGTGTGGCAAAATCGTGATTAAAATCAAAATCGCAATTTTGTTCAAAAAAATTGTGATAGATTTCTTTTGTCCATATCGCACAGCCCTATTATAGAGTCTGTTGTTGGTGGGAAAAAGGGATTTTTTGCAGCATTCAGTGGAGCACTTGATGCTGATGAGTCTGTGGCTAAAAGTACTTCTCAGTTCAGCCACCACACTGTGGAGTGAGTGATCAGCATTGTCCATGATTGACCGAAGCCTAGACAATGTTCTCCTTTCAGCAGCAGTTTCCACACAACCGAGTTCCTCACCCAACACTGAGTCTGCTTTCTGGATCAGTTTGTTAAGTCTTTCGGTGTCTGCCACTTTCACGTTGCCACCCCAGCACACCACACCACAGCACAGAAGACTGCACTGCCCACTACAGACTCCTAGATTTGTGGTTCATTCTTTTGCAGGCAGTAAATGATCTAGAGCACTGACATAATGTCAAGTAGAACTAAATGTGGGGGGATGTAACGGCACACCTGACTGTAATGAGAATCATCATTCATTTTTAATGTGCATTTTGAATGTAAACAGCAGGGGCAGGTCTGACCCCTTTGGTTATTAATGATTCATTGCAACTCCGGATGCGTTCAGGTATGTTGAAGTTGTTAATTTGCTCGTCTTCATGTACAACAAAGGTTGCAGTCAGTAAAGGTAGTATGATACAATAATACCAGGCAGGCCTTGACAGTGTATCAGAATCAGAAATCTTTATTGATCCCAGAGGAAATGATCCAAGTGAGTGTTATTGGGTGTATTGATTCATCTTTTTGAAGTTGCTGAATTCACCAAGATGGTTTTAAAGGGCCCGTATTCGACATTTTCCTCTTGTTTCATTTTTTCCATGACATTTTACATGGATTTGTGTATCAGAAATGTATTCCATCATAGTTCATTCTTACTTGACCATTTTCTGGCCTATGTTTTATCTCTTAGAATTAAACAGGCTGATTTTGTTACTGTGCCTTTAAGATCAATGCATGTCTCTTCTGACTGGTTGCCCTGCATTGAAGCTTATGTAAAAAGGCAGTGTGGCACTCAAACACTCTTTGGAATGTCATCATAAACGAGTGGGGCTAAACTGTTTTTACCTTATATACTGACTGTAAGAATGAGGAGGTGAATATACATTTAAAATTTGGCGTTATTTACATATTTCAAGCCTTGTTCATTTGAGAAAACCATTGAAATTGCTTAATATATTGAAAGACATTGTAATATGTAGCAGTATAAGCACAATACTTATATTTTGTCCATATTGCAGCCACAGTATCAGGATATTGGAGCCACAATGCCACTCTTTTGTGACTGTTAACATATATATGTGAATGGTGTGTAGTGTTGGGGTAGTTACTACAAAGTGATTAGTAAAAACCTCCATAGCTGTAATGATATTACTTTTTAGAAAAGTCATTGAAATACTCATTGCACAGCCCTGCTTAGGCCTTACTGAGGCGTGTCCTGATCATGAAATTCAAGCAGATTATTAATTGCCACATAAATAATGATTAACAATTTTGTCATTAGGTGTCATTAAGGTAAAAGCCTAAAATTGCAGATTAGCAGTTTTGCTTCACAGGTGTCAATACTCCCAACTGATAAAACACTCATTTAGTTCAATTAAACAGTCATTATTCACTGCTGCACTCTAAACTTCTGCCCCAAGAAGAAGTTTAAATGTTTGTTTTTTTCATTAGCCCTATGACATCCTTTCTTTTTTATTTATATGCTTTTGTCTCAACCGCAGATGAAAGTGCAGCCACTTCTTGTTTGGTGCAACTACGACTGTCATTTTTTTTTTATCCTACTTGTGAAACTGCATATGTGGTTTGTTGAAAAGAAGCAGTTTATAAGAAATATCCATTCATGACTCAGACCTCACTGTCTCCCAACGTGCCCCCTGCCTGATTGTAGCATGACTGGTGTGAGTCATGCATGAGGGATCAGGCTAACCAAAACCTGTTAGAAATCACTAGCAACTCTGCTTTCTCTAAAATCATCAACCTTAATCAAAGATCAAAGATTTCTTTTCTTGAGACAAACAAATTCTGGAATGCCTCTGAAATGGCCATCAAAATCACACTTCAGTATCCACTGCCTCTAGGTTATTATGCAGTATCTTAATAATGTGGTAATGTAAGAGAAATAGCAAATTTCTAGTGGTATTTACATTATTGTATTAACTTTAGCAACAACAATAATAATAACAATAATAGTAATTTTCATTTGTATAGTGCCTTTCTCAAAGGTCACTTTACCAAATAGTTCACACGTAGTTCAAAACAGTTAAAACACAATCAAGAGTTATAAGAAGAGCCATAACACTGAAAGAACAGATATGTTCACAGCAGTGTATTAACCAGTAAACACACATTCTTGCTTATATTTTCATGTCTATGTAAGGCAGCAGAAGTGTTACGCCAGTAGGTGGCACTATTGCACCACACTACGAACCAGGTTTATGATTTACTGGCGCTTTTTGATCCCTCTGTGATTCCGTAGGATCCACATTACTTCAATCACGTCTTCTCCATCGTACTGTGTATTCTCTGTACGACATCATGGACTGAACCGTGACCCCATGTACTGTGACAGTTCAGTACGAATACATGTACCATTACAACCCTATTAAAAATGCATGTTGTTGCAGTCTTGTATTTGTCAGTTATTGCTCCATTTGTGTAAACAGCTTTGTGTATGTGTAACCAGTGTCTTGTCTCTTCTACAACAGAAGACTCGACTTCAGGGAGCCCGATTTCTGTTCCGGTTCTGTCGTCCTGCTGACATGAGGCTAGCAGGTTTGTGCAATCAAAGTGCCTTCAAAGAGGCTAAAGCTTACAGTGGAATAGGGAAGTCACCTGTTATGTTTTACAGTGCACTGGAAATCTGCTGGAGGGGAATATGGAGTTATATGTATCAAATATCAGTGTAGAAAATAGTGCATTTCATTGTTGTAGAATTATAGTGCCTTTGGGGCTGGTTCTCTAGACCTGCATTAAGGTTAGTCTTGATGCAATGTTTTGGGGTTTTTCATCAGTGAAGCTCAATGAAACCATTAAAAACCCATTAAAATACTATTTTGTCCAGCTGAATTGCAGTTACATTACCCAGAGTATCCTAATCCAGACAAACAGAATATATTGTGTAAACCCTGTAAGGTCGGGTTTTATGATGCATGTAATCAACAGTACATAGTGTTTTTGTAATCCCTGTAATCCTGTGTTTCAGTGAGCAGGGCTTGATCATGTGAAAATTGTGTGCTTTTGAAATCCAGGAAAAGAAAAGCACATGACTGTCAGTACTAGGAGTGCTATCAGTGTTGCACAAATGGCATTTTTGTGCTTAGTCATTGCTTTGTAATTGTAGATAGAAGCAAGAAGAATGAAAGCTGTGTTCAACCTATGCAAAAGAAGCATTTCTCATACATCTGACCTCATACTTCTTATTCACCCCTGTATTTTTATCACACTGTTTGATGTGATCTATTTTTTTCATCCTGTGTTCTCGTGCAGGACCGCTGCGTGCTGTCGTTGTGGTGCTTCTTGTGGGCTTGACCTGGCTTCTGGCAAGCTCAATATTAGGAGGGGATGGCAGTTCCGTCATGAAGATGTTCTTTAGCGGTAAGCATTTTACTGTCGTGTCAGTTTTGGCTCACTGGTCCACGTGGCCGGTCTCCTCTTACCATAATGTCAGATTGTGAAGTGTCTTTCATGTTCCACCACTACAGAGGAGAAAGTCCTTTCTACAGTTCATTCACTACATCAAGGTAGACCTTTCCATGCTTACTCCCATTACGTATTATTAGTGAAGTTGGTGATTTAACCTAAAAGGCTTTGGAATAATCTATTGCAGTGAAATGTAGTAAAGTATACAGTGACTTTTGGTGGCTGTTTTAAAGCAGAAAATGTATATTGATTTTTTTTTTGTCCCAATTGCAGAGTAAATATTTGCTCAAGTCACAGTCATTCATTCATTGCATTGCATTTAAAAACGAAAATAGAACTGTGTATTGGTACAATTTAAGTGTTATCCTAAAGAGTTCTCATACAATAAAACAGTTTTGGGCTACTGCTGTATGCTACTAATTTACTAATTTTACTAAAAATTTCAATTTCACTGATCTTTCACTAATCTTTTGTGTTATTGTGTCACTCAGATGCAGGGGAGGAGCCAACTCAAGGTAGGAAGAAAAACTGCAGTCTAACATTGCACCAGCAGACTTTTTTTTTGTATGTTTTTTTTTTTTACATCAAAGGAGACATATTATGCAAAACTCGCTTTTTGCATCCTTTTGTATTACCATTTGCGTCTCTACTGCTCCTATAAACACTCCAAGCGTGAAAAACAAACATCCATCCGTTTTCTGAGAGTCGGTTGAAAGATTTTGGTGTCAGGAATCATATGCTTCTATGAGCCGTTTGGATGGTTCCCTTATTCTGATGTCAGAATAAGGAAATTTGCATAGAACCACCCCTCACCAGTCAAGCCCCGCCCACTAGTTGAAGATCCACCATTTTTGTCTGCTGGCTTTACGAGCATGCATAAGACGGCTACAGGCAAAGGCAAGTCACATGAAGTGTGTGTTCGTCTTGCTCTGGGTCCGACTCAGGATCGAACATATAGGGCTGGATAGCGCCTCTGTTTTCTGCCGTGTGGTGCATGGGGGAAGCGTGCAGTCTAAGAAGGGATGGGTGGGGTGTGGCCAACAACAGATTATTTGCATGAAAGTGACAGAGCCCTTAAAGGGCTCATTTTGAAAGGGACTGAAACTGTCGAGAACAAAGCTGGTGAGATCTCTTTATGTGAGATTAATTCTGTACAAAGAACTTCATGAACCTATTATAACTTGTTTAAAAAGAGGTATGTCACCTTTAACATTATGTTCTGCATTGTTTTCTCCTAGAACCGAGACCACGCAAATACAAGTGTGGGCTTTCTGCCCCGTGTCCTCCAAAACACTTGGCGTTCCGTATAGTCTCTGGAGCTGCCAATGTCATCGGCCCCAAAATCTGTCTAGAGGATAAAATGTAAGTCGGTCAACATCTGATCATCTGACTATCTATGCAGCTTTCCAGCTTTTCCATTTCCAGAATTCCATCTTTCCATTCTCACTTCTTCTTTCTTATTTCCATCATTACCAGCTTCTCATTGGGAGCATGATGCAAGTATGCATAACTTTCTGTTCTTACCACCTCTGTGTGCTGTCTGTAACTCCATCACATGTTGTCCATGTATCCATCTTCCAGCAAGCTGCTTTGGGGAGTAACATTTTTATTTTTGGTATTTATGTCTGTTTTTTTGTTTTGTTTTTTTTCCAGGCTCATCAGCAGTGTCAAGAACAATGTTGGGAGAGGACTTAATATTGCCTTAGTAAATGGTAATGAACCTAACATTATTTTTATTTTTATGTAGATTTATACAAAAATGGCATTTGACAAATACTGATTAAAAAAAAAACCCTAAAAATTTGAGAAATTATATTGGCTGTTATAGTATGAAATGTATAAAATGAAGATAGTTTGAATTTTAGTCATTCTAGTAGTATTACTGTAATAGTGCTCTAATGTTTAGAAAATCTTTATAAAATTATAACATTTAGAAACGTGGCATAACGTTTGCACAGATAAGACTTACACAGTTTTACACAGTTTTACAGTCTAACATTAAATCCAGAGAATAAACCCTCAGGAAAATAAAAACGGGAATGGTTTTTGCAAACATCATTTTAAAAGTTTTATAATATAAATCAATTTATCATTAAGTCTTTTTGCAAACCTTTTTACAAGCACCTATAGACACCGCCTCATTTAAACATCTTAGTTTCACAGTAAAAAAAAATACTGCGCTATAATCACTGTTACTATAATTGATTAGACTCTTGTGTAAACGTTTATTGCACACTTAAGACTAACTCAGGCCATAGGCAGTTTAAATTGAAGAATCATTTTGATTAAATTATTTCCACTTAGAAAATAAGCAAAACTTGGAATTTGACTGGAAGTGTTCAAACTTTTGCAAAGCACTATATTTATTGGTGTTTATACTCTACATTTGCCACAATATGATAAAATTGGTGAAGAAATTTGTAAAGTTTTATATGTCTAACAAATATTGTGTTATAACTTTCTTTCGATGTGTGATAACTAATATGATACATTTTTATATATTATATAAATAAATTATTACCACATTTAAAAAATAAAAATACAATTATTACCACTTTTCAGGAGTCACCGGGGAGCTTTTGGAAACAAAGGCATTTGACATGTGGGCAGGAGGTTCGTTTCTTTAAGTAATACATACATTTATACAGCTTCACAGTGTACTGATATTCAAACACATATTTCAAGAAAAATGTTCAACCGTTCTTGCCTTAGTTTTTCTCTAGAGAACAGGTAAATGACATTGTGCCCAAGATTATCTATATGAGAATATGAGAACACCCTCTTGGATTTATCAACGTTAAGAATGATCTGTTGGTTTTGGGTTTACCATTCCCCTCTTCTCTATAGATGTATCTGATCTGCTGAAGTTTCTTAGACCTCTACATGAGGGAACCCTGGTGTTTGTGGCTTCCTTTGACGATGCAGCAACCAAGTAGGTTCCATATCCTCTGCACATGCCTAAAATTAAATCACAGGGTCGCTCTCATGGAACATAAATCCGCCTTGGTAAATGTGAGGAAATTGTGAGCT
This sequence comes from Brachyalestes nurse, assembly GCA_037974405.1. NCBI lineage: Eukaryota > Metazoa > Chordata > Actinopteri > Characiformes > Alestidae > Brachyalestes > Brachyalestes nurse. The sequence continues at coordinate 5,857,031 of JBBPCY010000136.1, forward strand.
TACTTTACAGTGTTTTCCTTCTGTGGTTTGGTTTTTAATGCCCTTGGGTATTTGACTACAGGATGAATGATGAAGCGCGGCGGCTGTTCGAGGAGCTGGGCAGCACTGCAGTAAAAGAACTGGCCTTCAGGGACAGCTGGGTGTTTGTGGGAGCCAAAGGCATCGAGAACAAAAGTCCATTTGAGCAGGTAGGATTGACCTCCAATATGCTGAAAATGTTTATACTTTTTTTTTTTTTGTACTTTTGTACAAAAACTTGATACTTGAAATTTAAACAAATGCCCTAAATTCAGTTACAAAGAGCTGCATGTGAGCATTACAGCATATTTACATAATAAATTATCATATAATTACCAACTAAATTATACTTAGTTATTGCTTAGTAATTAAATAAAATTATTACTGAGTAATTTATATTTGTATGTGAAACCTCACAATTTATTGATCTGAGGTGACGTTAACTTCTTTTTACAAGGAACAAATTTAAATATTTCTGAAAATATGGATGTATACTTATTACTTTATTACCTGGATTTAATATATAAATGGGGAAAATATAAAATTAGGCTAACCCTTTTAGTTAGTACATAAGACCCCTTTTGATTAAAATCACAGCCCCAGTTTCTTGTAGACAGCTAACAGTCTTTCTCATTTCGTCTCGAATCAGATTGTTCCCCCAGTTTTCCTTGCAAAGCGCTTCTAGTTTAGTCTTTCGTGCACAGCATGGTTAAGATATGATCACAGATTTGTATTGGTATTTGATAAGTTTGGCTTTGGTGAAGGCCATTTCACATCTTTTGTGCTTTTGTGAAGTAGTTCAAGGTTATTTTGAAATCTTCTTCAGTTTCTTCGGTGTCTCTGGAACGTTAGCCTCCAGGATTTGATATTTGATATTTAGTGGAATTCCTTTATTCTTTCTATCCCCACTTTCCTGTGCCACTGGCTGCCAGAAAAACCTGAAGCAAAACAGATGCACCCTCATGTTTAAGAGTTGGCAAGAGGCTCTTTTGTTGAAATGCTTCTCCTTTTTTTCCCCAAAATGCCTCTGGTTTATCTTAGTGTTGTGTTGCACTTTAGACGTTGGCTTTTGTGATGAGATCACAGTTAAAGTTACCTTCTGATGACTCTTCCATGTAGATGTGACAACATTGCACAGTGTTTCAGTGCCTCACTATTTCCTTCCCAGCCGAATCTTCCAGGTGATCCTGTGATATGGGGGTTTTGCTTTGCATACATAATCAGTCTGTGAGCTATTTGACCAGTCTACACCAGATCAAATAAATAAAAATTCAAATAAGCGTACAAATCTTACACAGAAATAGCACTTTTGTATTGACTGAAACATTTAGACATGCTGCGTTCCACATTTACTAATTATTTTTCAATATATTAAATTCAGTAAATGAAATGTAATCATGCTATAAGTATGGAAATGTGTATTCAGGTTTGTTGTATGTGGATTCTGATTTCCTTTTCATTTAGGAAATCAGCAAAACATTTAATTTTATCAGAGATGCCCAAACGTTCTGCATGGACACCATAGTCAACATACAATGGATCTATACAATCATTTGGTTGTAAATTGGTTTTTTGTCATTCCACCTTCTTGTCAGTTTTAGTCCCTGACAGACAGTAGGTCTTTCGGTTAAAGTTTTATTCTTTTATTTGAATGTACACCAGAATTCTATGCCAAATTAAAAATTGAGTGTAATTAAGCATAGGATTTTCTAATGTATACATTTTTGAACTAATCCTAGATTATAATGACTGTACAAAGAGAATAGTTAAGTAATATAACATTTAAATACAAGTATTACAAGCATTTTAGAAAATAACACTTAAAAACAGCACATGGAAGAGAATTTGCATCATTTGGCGCACATTGAAATTACTGTGGTATTCCATAAAATGGATACCTGCCCAGGGCTAGTAGACATTTGTTTGAGTATTTGCATTGATGTGTCTGAATCCAGAAAAGAGTAGCCTGAAATCCTCCTCCAGCGAAATTGCTGCTACTCCAATGAAGCAGAAGTAAAAGTAGCTACAAAAAAACAACTTGAGTAAAAAATGTATCCAGTCAAATAACACCCTCTTCTGAGTACAGAACTACAATATAACTGGTTGGTATCTCCAGCATCTAACAGCATGGGAGCCAAAGCAAACTAAAAACTGAGCCGAATGAGCAATAGGCAAGTCCAGGTACTGAACCAACAGAATATAACATACATACATATAACAACCAACAGAATAAAGTTTTAAAAAATGAGTCAAGCGTGCTGAACTACACTAAATGGCTAAAGTTAAGCTGATTTGAAAATGTTTGCAGAAATACATGAAGCCAGTTATACCACATATCTAAATCCTTTTCTCTTTTTCTCTCTTTCTTTTTCCCCACAGCGAATGAAAAACAGCAAAGCCAGTAATAAATATGAAGGCTGGCCAGAGTCTTTGGAGATGGATGGCTGCGTTCCTCTTCGTGCTCCACTTGAAAGCTAATCTCTCTCTGGGAATCTGAACTAAAACCCTCCACATTCACTAATACAGGACTATCACCTGTGACCAAAGTGATTCCGTTACACCAGTGGTGAACTGGTGGATCAGTGCAACTACATAAATGGTCTCTGGAATGAAGGCTTCTTGAAGGATTGTGTTTTGGTAAAAGAGGACCTTCTGAATTGTAAACACAAATGCTTTTAACTCTACTATTGAACAGTGACGAGGAGTAATCACATTCCACATGGAAGTAAAAAGGGAAAGGGTGCGCAGAACTAGTGTAGATACATGTGAGAACCAGCTGTGTATCAGGTGTAAATGTACAAGAATGATTTCATGAAGGCTGTGGGACATCAAAAGCTGTCTATATTTAATAGAACAACACACTAATACAAGTGTCCGTCAGGAGTGTAACCTGTTTTTTTTTACTCTTTATTGTAATCCTCTGCTCATTCTTTTGAATATTTTAAAGTTGTTTTTATTTAATGTATAATGGATCTGTGCCTCAGTTAACCTATGGCTCATAAGTATGTTTTTTTTAAATGTACTAGTCAAATCACATAACAGATCACTGGGATTAGAGCTAGTGCTATGCACCAGTGCGTGGTTTGCTTCTCTTCTGACGAAAGCTTAGTGTGACACTCAATGAATGTATTTTTTTTTCTGATTTGGTGTGTACTGCCTAAAATCCTGAGTGTTTGGAACACCAAGATTTATTCGGGGTGTTTTTATATTGCTTGTTTCATAGTTCTCTGAAAAGGGTGAGAGTGTGCTGTACTTAAATATGAATTGTTGCAATAAAATGTGAAAGCTCCATTATATGCACTCCGGCGCCTTGCGTTTAATGCTACAAGAATCGTGACTTGCACATTCGAGTTCAGCAATAGTGCCAAGCACCATGGACAGCGGCATTATCAAATCAAATCCACTAGAGGGTGATATGGAAGAAGTAATGAACACCAGGGTTGCCCTTTTCTGGCCCTGGAGGTCCAGTGACTAGTGTAGTTCTTCAGTTCCGTTCCTTAAACACAAAGTGACATTTCAGATTGATAGACTTTAATATGGAGTTGGTCGCCCTTTGCAGCTATAACAGCTTCCACTTTTCTTGGAAGGCTTTTCACAATATTTTAGAGTTTCTGTGGGAATTTTTGTCCATTCATTCTGTAGAGCATTTATGAGGTCAGGCACTGATGTTGGACAAGAAGGTCTGGCTCGCAATCTCCGTTCCAGTTCATCCCAAAGGTGTTAGATGGGGTTGAGGTCAGGGCTCTGTGAGGGCCAGTCAAGTTCTTTCACACTGAACTCCTCCAGCCATGTTTTTGTGAACCTTGCTTTGTACACTGGGGCACAGTCATGCTGGAATAGAAAAGGTTCTTCCCCAAACTGTGTCCACAAAGTTGGAAG
>JBBPCY010000136.1:5861027-5873695 GCA_037974405.1 Brachyalestes nurse
CACACCGAACTCATCCAGCCATGTCTTTATGGAGCTTGCTTTGTGCACTGTGGCACAGTCATGCTGGAATAGAAAAGATTCGTCCACAAAGTTGGAAGCATGGCGTTGTCCAAAATGTATTGGTATGCATTAAGATTGCCCTAGAAGCCTACACCAAACCCTGAAAAACAGGTCTGTCCCAATACTTTTGTCCATATAGTGTTTGTTTGAGCACTGAAATCACCAAATTGTTCTGCACACCTGTCCTCCAGTGCTCGAACTGCGTAGCCCTCAATGTGCGGAAAAGCTAAACATGGCCAGCTGTTTAGTGTATTAAACCATTTGTCACAAGTGAACTGTCTGAACTCGAGATGAATCACTGTGAATCTTTTGATTTGCTTACTAATACTTGCCGCATTGAAACTGAAATCCATTGCCATAATATAAACAAAACCAACTCTTTCTTGATTAAAATTATGGCTGTAGACGCAATTTGGAACACTTTTACAAAATATATAATCAAGTACTGTGATTTAGTACGAATGCAGTAGTTTCAGTACCGTACAGCAGTGCATGACTCCTGAATCAGGAGTCGATTCAGCTCCATTTGATTGATTAGCTGAAAAGAATTGTGTGAGTCCAGAATGAAGTGAACTCTCTTGACTCGTGACTCTTGACTTGCTGAATCAGATTCTTGAATCTTTGAAGCGGACAGTTTAAGGAATCGGTTCGTGAATTCGATCTCCGTCGTGCTGTCGCGTGCTCGGCGACTGAGTGGACACACAGGGGCGTCTCTCTCTCTCTGTCTCTGTCAGTCTTTCTCTTTCTGACCATCTTTCTCTTTCTGTTTCTCTCTCTCTCTCTCTCTCGGTCTGTCTCATTCACTCTCACTCAATTTTTCAATTTTTCAATTCAAGGTTCTTTACTGGCATGACGTGTATAGCCAAAGCCTGTGCTACAGAATTACAGAGTTCAACATTAGTACATTAAAGGACAGAACATGTTCAAAATGTATACATGTATGCACACTAAAAATGTATGCACACTCACTCACTCACACACACACACACACACACACACACTAAATGACAAGGCACTAAAAATGCTGAACATTAAAGGACTGAATATATATATACATATATATATTCTCTCTTTCTCTCTCACCACACACGCTAAATGACTGAGCATTAATATAATATACATACATATGCTGTCTCTCGCTCTCGCTCTCTCTACACCCCAAGCCCCCACTCCCCACCTTCCACAAACACAAACACACACACACACACACAGCCCACAGTCGGTGTGTCTCTCAGCCACCCCGCCGAAATCTGAATATAGGAGAGCCGGAGCGGACTCTGCTGTCTGGGCTCGGACTCAGGCGGACATATGATCGATTTGTGAAGACCGTCGATCACAAACGTTTGAAAAATAAAATGAAATAATGAGAGCAGCACGGAAAGAAACAACCCGAGCAACGTTCTCCCCCCGGTCTCCCCCAGCAGAGGATCTGGAGACGAGGATTTAAACACCACGACGCTTCAGACCAGAGGAGATAACCGTCTTCTAACCCAGGAATACACAGACCTGTTCACCCCTGAGGCCTGTTATTATTATTTTTATGACTGTTTTTTTTCCATAACGACGCCGTATTCTTTTAAATATTGAGGAATAAATAAACAGTAAACAGTAAAGGCTGACGAGGAGCACAAAAGGGACGACAGATGCCTCATGCCGGTGAGTAGAAGAGCAGTTTGCATCAAAAAACAAAAACATACCTCCGATATGAAGGTGTTTTCTTTGTTTATTTAAAAATATATTTAATACAAACATTCCTGTCTCGTTGCCTAGGAATCCTACGCTAGCTTTAGCCGGCTAACTCGCTAACACTGACAAGGTGCTGAAATGTGTTTACAGTGTTTCTGTGTGTTTCTGATTATTTCTTTACTTCGTTAAGCTTTTTTTTCAACGATTGTAGTTATAGTTAGGGTCCGAGGTTGTAGTTCTATTCACGTAATGACATCTAACGCCCTAATTTCAAGGTTTTTTTCAGAGCGTCGTGAGGCGAAAACTGACAACAGAAACAGAAAAGCAGCAGACAGGCAGGACTAATGTTTTGCAGTGGCCAGTTGGATTAATCAAAGAGGAAAAAGTCATTAACCATTGTCATCTGATCATAACACTATATGGACAAAAGTATTGGGACACACCTGTTTTCCAGGCTTTGGGCTAGGCCCATTACTTCCCGTGAAGGACGATAATCTTAACGCTTCAGCATACCAAGACATTCTGGACAACTTTGTGGACGCAGTTTTGGGGAGGAACCTTTTCTATTCCAGCATGACTGTGTCCAAGGTCCGTAAAGACATGGTTGGATGAGTTCAGTGTGAAAGAACTTTACTGGTCCGCACAGAGCCCTGATCTCAACCCCATCCAGCACCTTTGGGATGAACTGGAACGGAGATTGCGAGTTAGGCCTTCTCACCCAACATCAGTGCCTGACCTCGTAAATGGGCACACATTTTTCCACAGAAGTACTCCAAAATTTTGTGGAAAGCCTTTCAAGCTATTCTAGCTGCAGAGGTGAGACCAGTTCCATATAAAGTCTTATTTGTTTAAAATAAATGCCATTGAAGTCCCTGTTGGTAGAATGGTCCGGCTTCCCAATACCTTTGTCCATATAGTGTATGACCCTAGGTTAGTTTTGGACACTTTTGGGTGATTTTTAAAGCAGATATTTCTGTCTTTGTTTTTAATGTGGAGGGGGTTGTCAGTTATGATAAATGGGATCAAGCTGAGTTCAGTCGTTGCGTGTAATGAGTAAAAGAGCCAAATGGAGAATAAAAACAGCTTTCTTTCACAGCATTGGCTAAGCACAGTCTTGCAGTGTAGTGTTATTTACAGTGGTTTGTGTTGCCTTTAAGGACCTTTAACGACAAGTAAAGCCATCCAGGGGTTAAATGATAAAATACCCAGTGACGAAAAGTAAGTGGCCCCATATTGAGCAAGTTGGTTAAAACACCTGGAGCTCATTTTGGGATTAAGCTACAGCTGTGGCAGGAAAGCCACTTTGGAGATCTGTAATCCTGGTTCATTTTGTGGCATGACTGACAAACAATCCCACCTGGATTATGTGGTCCGGCGACGTCCTGGCAAATGAGAGTAAAAGAGGGTTAGGTAACGTGGCTCTGTTGCAGTGAGTGAGTCAGTGTGTGTGTGTGTGCGCGCGCGGTGCATTCTGTGGCCATAGTGGCACTCACTATCACATGGCTGACCTGGATTGGGTAGCAGATTGGGTTGTGTTTGGGTCCGGGTCTGTCCAAATAGGAAGGGCATTGTGCCCCAGACTCTTCCATTGCTTTTGTGTGAAAAGCTCACGTCCAGTCTGCATCGTGAACACAGGGGAAAGGAGCATGTGCCAGCCTGCCATCAGAAGTGACATCCGCCATTCACTGGACTGCAAATGGGGCTACAGGACCCATTGTTCTTGTGTTTGGCTTTAAATAGACTGCAGACAACATCATTTAATAGCTTTAAAGTAGTGGCTCTCATTGAAGTGTTTCTTTCCAAAACGCATTACAGACCACTTTCACAAATTTGCTTTTTTTTTCTCTCCGTATGTGAAGTAAAGTATGTGAACCCCCCACAGCACATAGTGTGAACAGCACAAAATTCTTTCTCTGCATTTAACCCATTCACCAAGTGAAGCACAGGGTAGCCAAGAGCAGTGTGTAGGGACGCTAACTCGTTGAAGGGTACCTCAGAGGTGCCATTAGCAGGGAGTCCACAACCTTCTGATCACTGGGGAAACTCCCTAACCACCTGGCCACCAGCATAAATGGTCAGATTCTAAAGGGGTTCTGATTCAACACAACATGAACGTGCCCTGTGTTGTATTGAATCAGAATCAGAATCCCTCAGAATCTGACCATTTATGCTGCCTTAAAGAGCTTTTAGGACTTTACTTACTGTAAGCCAGTGTCCCTAACACAAGGTAGCACATATTTATGGGCGTGGTAATGAACCCCAAGACTGCGGAACAGCACATGTACAGAAGGCCCGGCAGCACGTCTCGATAGGTAGCGTGTATTGACACAACACTGGCTCAGATTGCTCAATTTGTTTCACATGTTCAAGGAAATATCATTGTTATAATAGGTTTACAGCAGTTTGCCATTATACATCAGCTGGAAATACAGCATTTTGGAATGAAACAGCTTCTTTTGCTAAAAAAAAAATGCCTTTTAAAAATGTGAAGGCGCGAATGAGGCAGATTCTGACAACCACCTAAAAGTGACTCAGTTTAAGCTACTTAAACTGTTCCCCAAGTTAACTATGGACTGTGGCCCTGTTTCACCTGTAATCAGAGTTTAAAAGACTAAGAAGCGGAAGTGAAGTTTCAGCATAGTTCGAGAGCTTTGTCAACATGTGATTTAAGACGTGTGAGATGGAAGATTTGGCAGAATTTAGACAGTTGGCAAAAACTTTTTTTTTTACCTTGTTAGTCTTATTTACAAGCTTGTCCCTCTTCTTAAATGTAAAGGTGTTTGTAGGAGGGCTGCAAAGAACGATTCATTTGAAAGCTGATTATTCGTGTGAATGATTCGACAAATAATTGGTTATTGAGCATAAATGTGGGCTGTAAATGTTCAACAGCTGTAACGAAAATGCCATTTTCATTAATTGGTACTGTTGTTTGTAATAAAATAATAGAATGTGAACGTAGAATAACAACTTTATTATCATCTTATTACTGTATTATACTTTAGGAATAACTCTTTAAAATAAAATGAAACATCTTGGCAATGTTTTGACAGACTAAAATGCTGTTTATGAAAATATAAAAGGGCCTATAGAATTTTTCTTATACTTTATTTTCCCTGATGTTCACTTAGTGGTGTTTATGGTTTTATAATCCATGCTTTATCAACCTATCCTATAGAATTAAACAGACCCTTTTGTTAATTAAGATTTATATATGTAGACCTATGTTCTGCCTCTTTTGAAAACTAAAACACTCCTTATAACATCATCATGAATGGGGAGGAGTAAACTACTGTAGTCTGAACTGGTTTAGAATTAATCACAATTTTTAATGGTGAATTCTGAGTTTTCATTTATGGACCATATAGACTGGTGTTTGAGTGAGATGTTTAGAAATGAGCAATGTCAACAGACTATATTATACACTTTCATTAATAAAAATGAACATTTGGCTTTCCAGGACATGGGCTATTTAAGTTTTGTTTCTTAGCCTGCGATCAGAAGGTTGTGGGTTCGAATCCAAGCACTGCTAGTGGTAGCACTGAGGTACCCTTGATCGATGTACCGTCCCCACACACTGCTGCCCAAAAATAAAAAACATAGAAGGAAAGAGACTTGAAGGGACTGAAATGGAACCATAGCATAATGTTATTAATCTTTTATTAATGTTGGGACAGCTGATGGCCTGGCAGTTAGGGAGTTGCCCCCATGATCAGAAGGTCGTGGGTTCAAATCCCAGGGCTGCCCAGGGCTGCCAGGGGCACAACTGAGGTTCCCGTGAGAAAGATACCATCCCTTTATGCCTGCCCACTGCTTCACTTGGTCAATGGGTTAAATATAGAGAAAGAATTTCACATTGTTCACACTCTGTGGTGTGGTGTGTTCACATGTGACTGTGGTGTGTTCACATGTGATTGTGGTGTGTTCACATGTGACTGTGGTGTGTTCACATGTGATTGTGGTGTGTTCACATGTGATTGTGGTGTGTTCACATGTGACTGTGGTGTGTTCACATGTGACTGTGGTGTGTTCACATGTGACTGTGGTGTGTTCACATGTGACTTTACTTTATAATGTCATTGAACAGCGGAACATGCTCGGAGGAGAACACTAATTGCCAATATGTCAGTTGCTTCTGCTGGGTAGCATCATGCTGAGCCATCCCACATCTCAGAGAAAGAAAAGTCAGTCATGCTCTCTTGAACTCCTGGCCAATAAAACCATCACTGAGGATCAAATCTCCCAGTAACAGGACTAAAGCTTAGACAGTTGTGCCATATGGGAGCTTGCCCCTTGTTTATCATTTTAACATTTTCACTCTTCTGTTTTACAGAAGGTGATGTATTTTACCCCTTTTACATAGCTAATGTAATTAACCCCTTTTACATAGCTAGCTAATGTATGGAACACTGATATTATGTCACAAATGTGTAGAAGGAGCACAAAAGAAGTTGTAGAAGTTGCTATACGTTTGTCAGGACACCGCTGGTAAGGAGGGAAAAGAATGTTGTGCTTCCATGAAAATACAAGTCAGACTTCTATATGCTTCATATCAGCGCCCCCCAATCTTTTTGCGCCACTGAACAGTTTTATGTAAATCAACATTTTCATTGACCGGTATAGAAAAAACAAAGTGCGTTTGTTTTTGACTCATTTTTGCTAGCTTATGGGCTAATTTTTTCAGAATAAAAGTCCCTGATATATTTTTTGATCCTGTCTTTCTCTGCGGCCTGGTACCAAACGACTCGCAGACCGATACCCGTCAGCATGGTTGGGGTCCTCGCCTTTTTATGACTATTTTATATTTCGTTTTAATTCTCCCAGACCTTGCTTATTTTCAGTAATGTACTTATTTGTGGTGTTCATCAGTTTATTGAGGTTTCATTTTATATTATCTCCTGCAAACTTTGCAGCAAAGTCACTTTACATGATTTTTGTCTTGGTGTGAAGACGCCATCTTTGCTGTCCTCTGACTTTCGGTTCTTTTCATGATGTATCAAACCGCCAGCAAGGGCTGCTGCTAATTTAGAGGTAAATTATAGAGGCTTCTTCAGAGCATTAGCCCTAGAGACACACCAGATGTCTGGAAAGTCCAATGGTAATTCTGTTCATTCTGACTACAATTTCTTTCCTGTGATAGCTGAAAAAGTTTGCTATATTTTAAAGCTAATCAGCATTTTGGTATGAACAGAGCTACAACACTGAACAGAACTAGTGCAGTTTATTAACAATAATAGTATTAATACATTAACAATAGTAACTTGGTCCAATATCATAATACAATTTTTTTAAAACATTTTCTGATTGTTTTGACTCTGTCTCTCTCACTCTGACTTTCTCTCTTTACCCGCGCGCGTGTGTGTGTACAAAATAAGTACAAAATTCTCTCTCTACCCACCGTACAGTTTGTTTTTGTTCAGACAGAAATTTAGCTTTAGTCAATGCTTTCATTCACACACACTCTGGCACATATTTTATCAGGAGGAAAATCCCCCACAACTCTTTTTGTGAATGCCTCCCCCCTTCTCTTTATCTCACTCTCTTGTTCTCTTTCACACACACATTTTTTTCCCACCACCCATGCCACCACCCCTCAGCCGGTTGTCTCTCACTCTCTCTCTCTTTCTCTTTCTCCCTTGATGTCCACTCTCTCGACCCACAATCTCTTCCTGCCCCCCCTTTTTCATCTAGCTACACCATGTCTCACCCCCCTTCCTCTCTTCCAACCCCCTAACCCTTCTGCCCCCTCCCTAAACACACACACTGCATCCCCTGGCTCCCTCTTTGTCTGCCTCAGTAAAGCAGCAGAGCCTGCTCAGTCCTGGGGGATTAATGTGTGTATACCAGTGAAGTGAGGGACGAAAAAAGTGGTCCGAAGCAGAGGGGGCTTGTTGATGTGCGGCGTGTGTTGTGTTTGAAGTTTTGGAACTCTGTGGGAGCAGACGACACTATTTGCTATGTGCACAACAGCCAATTTTTGTCCAAACGTGCAGTCAGAACACGATTTTGATGAAACCTTATTGCATTTTTGTGCATGATGTACTTATACATCGGTTTGAGTGTTGTTGCTGTACCTTTCCAAAAAATACCCGTTGCCACTTTTATTGAAAAGTACGAGCAATAACAAGTACAAAAACGAACACCTTAAGAACTCATTAATAAAAACATTTAATGATTGGTACACACACTGATTTTAAAGATAAACCTTTTTAATAGCCAGTAATATCCGCTAATATTTTATTTGAATTATTTTGTATCATATTTTAAATGAATCTCAAATATAAGATGCTCACCTAAGTACTACTAGTCTCTGGTTAGAGCGACATTAAAACCAGGAACTCAGGACTTCAGACGTTTATTTGGTGGGTTGTGGCTGTGGATTATTACTGCTGTTTCATTCAAATGAGTTTGTCGCTCCAAAAAGCCTGCACGTCACCTTCAGTGCTGTTTCACATCCTACAATTTAGCACAAATGCTTAAAATAATGTAAAGAGTTTCTCTTTCTGTTAATCTTTTAATGAAAACAAATCTTGTAGCCCTGGATGTTGAAGCTACACAGCATTTCTTGCTGTTTTGTTAAATACTATTTTTATTTAATACTACTTTTTTAGGTATTAAGGACTTAGGTATAAATGACCAAATTGACGTTTGATGTTGAGGTAAATTAGCACAGAACATAATTATAGTTTGTAACAGCTAGTTTACGGAAGTTAAAAGTATAAAGTTTTACCTCTGTTTATCATCCTGTTCTGTCCCTGAAGTTATCCTAGCCGTTTCATAGGGAGCAGTAATGCGAAAGAGACTTTTTTCCTATTATATTTTGTCACGCATTTAACTTATGATGTTTCTACATATGTTGCAAATACGTTCTTTGTGTTCAAATCCAGTGTATTGCTCCTCTAAGTCATCATCTGAAGTGAGTGCACATCCATGTATTAAATTTACCCATCAGCCTTCTCATAGATTAGGCACTTATATTAGTAAAGTGCAAGCTTTAGTGAGAAACTAAACTATATTGCTGTTGGTTAAGAAATACTTTGGCTAATAAAAACCATCCAGAAAAACAACCAATTTAGCTTTAAAGAAATCAGGTTGGGAATAGACCATAAACATCCCTCTACTGTTGTGAGTGTGTGTGGCAGGGAAGATATATGAATCAGGCCGATGCATTTCTAAATAAAATGAGCTAAACATGTGCCAGTGAACACCCACAGCTGCAGAAGACTATAATTTGTCTTTCTTAAAAGAAATAGTTAGGGAACATGTCAGTGCCAATCATGCAGTGCATTTCTGAGTAGAGCACACCCAGTTATCTATTGTCCTCCATCAATGCTGTTGGGGCTGTGGATGCCATAATGATCATGTACTTCTAGCAAGTCATGCACATCCTGCTTTGACAACAACTGACAGGTATTTTAAATTGAAAATAAAACCTTAAATAAAATCTGTGTAGCTTCAGCAGACCATTACAAGTGCTGAGGAGGCGTATTGGGGCATATTTTTAATTTTTTTTTCTGTTTTTGGCATGTTTGTGAGTTTAGGTGAAGCGAGCACTGAACCGAGAGAAACAGGAGTCTGTTTGAATGTGTTTGATGTTCTGTGATAACTCTGTCCGGTATGTGGCTGTCATGGGAACTCCTTTCCCTGAGGACATAGGCAAATCGACTCCTGTTTATAAGAGAACTTCCTCCTCTGCATCACATGTCTTTTTACATGCAGTACCCTTTTCATCACTATCCCACTCATGACTATATTTCAAGTTATAAGTTCAAGTATATATAAATAGCACAGTCATAGAATAGCCCAGCACTAGAATATGAAATAAAACAAAATAGAATAAGATAATGGAAGAAATAAACGAAAAAAGTGCACGAGTGCAAATGTTGAAATCTTCTCAGAGTTTAGTATATATTTCGGTCATAATATGCCTACTGCCATATTCCCACCCAAACACAGGCCTGTAACACAATATTATTAACATATTTGCTGCTGTAGTTTCACTTTTTGAAACATTTCCTTCACCGTAGGATAGGTTGGGCTGTCGGGAGGTGAGACATGATATTTTCAAGGAAATTCTTTTGTAAAGGAATTCTAGGGAAATTTCTGTTACAGTAGCAAAATATGTGGCATGCCGTGATAAATTGAATTAGAGTACAATAAATAAAAATAGTTATTAGTTAAAAGTTCATGAGGATGTAAAAAATATGTAGGCTACAGTAGTATGTAATATGTACAGTAACCGTTTTATCTGGTGATACTTAAAACTGTTTGAATGACCAAGAGTGACAGTCCTCATTTTTATTTGTAAGTACATTTATAAATGATTATATTCAGACACCATATTGTTGTATAAACATTTTATACATTTTTGGTTTAAAAAGTTTGTTAACACAGTCTCTAAAGACAGTACTGCTTTAACTGGATAGCTGGCATGTTAGACTGACATTAGCTAGATATCTCACTATTGCTTTTAAGCACTTTTAAGCAACTAATCGCAGCAACTGAAATAGTTGGAGGCAAAAATGGTGGTCATAACTCTTTGCCAGGATAAAGAGTGTACGTTAAATTTGACCTTTATTTGGACTTTAGTCCACCAAGCATTGTCTTCCTCTACCAAATCACAAATATACTCTTCCACACTGTACTGTAACAGACACTCATTTCCTTGCTAGTGCAATAAACGTAATTAAGTCTCACAGCTAAGAGTGAGATCTTTACTGCTTTTGTTCTCAAAGGGCAGTTTTGTTTTAAGAAGGGTTTGTAAAATTCCATAAAAATTAAATTTAACTGCAGTTGTTTTACACCAAAATCAATTTCAGGTTTGAGTGAAAAATGGCAAAACAAAAAGTAATGTTTGGCTCCTCTCCTAAAAAACTGGAAGTGCTAGTGCTCCGCTTGCTTCGTTGTTTAGGTGAGAGCGTCAGGAGTCTGACTTTCTGCAGGCACCAAACTCAAAGTGGAATCTGACTCTTGCCATGGTCTCTGACCCACAGCTTACCTTCACTGATAGCCAGCCCTCAAAGGTTTATGGTTTCTGTTTTGCATCACTTAGTTAGCTTCCATGGTTAGAAACCACTGGGCCTGTTGGACTTTAATCTGACTTGAATTTCTGAGTTCGCTTTGCTCTTGTTCTTTGGGATAATGACTGTTATTGGTAGAACCTGAGTTTCAGGGTGTCCTTAAGGAACAGGAAGGCACACAACAGGGAGAATAGTGCTTTAGCAAAGAGATAACAACGTGTTCTTGGCGTCCAGTTGTGCCCTCACTCAGGAGAAACAACAGCAGTGAAACCGATAGTTATACACTGTGGTGACTCTGATAAAGAAACAGAGAACATTCAGCCTGGCTGCATGTCAGTAAACTCTACTAAAGGAGCTTTGTTGGACCTTAAGCCCCTTAAAGACCTCTCAGATCATACATTATTCTGTAGTAGCATGGACTCATAGTCCATGCCTGTTTTACCTACAGTCCAAGCCTGTTTTAAATTGATAAGACCTGTATGTTTTGCCTGTGTACATATTTTCCCCAAATGGTTTCTCCGAATTAAGAGGTCAGTAAGTGTTTGGAATACAAAAAATGCAGGATAGTGCAGCACACAATGTGAACAGCACAAAATTCTTCCTGTGCATTTACTCCATTCACCAAGTGAAGCGGCGGGCAATTCTTGATTTCAAGTTTAAAGGCTATTTTTAGATTATTTTAATTGCTAATAATATCATTAACCATGTCTCCTCAAGTCATCAATTTGCATGTTTGGTAACATGCAAAATGTTGTATTTTATCTATGTAAATAATAGAGAATGAAGTGTTTGTCAAAAACAAGTCCGCCGAGGCCTTCAGGACTACAGGACTTCTTTTTCAGGGAAATGTGTATGTAATGTAATCATACAAACAAGTTACATACACTCAGTATTCAATCATACTCTAAATAATTCAATTTTACTGTAAATACAGTCACACAAATTTATTCAGGCTAATTCTTCAGGGTAACATTTTATCTTTGTTATCTCCTAGGCTGTGTAGTCTGAGTCTCTGCATCATGTATTAGCCCCCTTAACCTTGTGCGTCAATGGTCAGGACCACCAGTAAGCAGGGATTATTTGGGTGGAAGATAATTCTCATCACAGCACTGACACGATAGTGTAATGTTAGTGTGTGTGTGTGTTTTAACCTGTGTTTTTTAAACTGTCTACTCTGTGAGAAATCTATCCTTTGTGTCCATGTATTGTTATTTAAGGATACTGTTGGCTGTTTATTTACGGTTGGTGGACTATTCTTAGATTGAGATGTAGCACTCTGTGTGTGGTTTATTACACACTACCTACATGCTAACATGGCACTAGCATGTCAGTGTCACTGCTATGCTGTGAATGCTCCACTACCAAAATAATACTAGATCATGGGTTGGTCCTGGCCATTAATGAACAGAGTATAAACGGTAAATCAGAATCAGAAAACTGGAGAAACGTACGTAGGCAACGACTGCACAGACACACAGAGACGGCAAAGACAAAATAAAATATAATATAAAGTCAAAACAAAACTATCCTGAAAGTACTCTGAAAATACTACATCTAATGAAGATGTAGCTACATACCTAGCATGTTCTAATGCTTTATTTTATGCTGCAGCATCTTTATAGCTCTGGGTAAATGTCACAGTGTTCTATGGCTTGTGTTCTAACTGTAAACTACATGTAATCCAAGATGATGATCACAGTGAGTAGCATTATAATCACCATTTTAATATGTAATAAATGTATTGTACTCATTGTGTATATAGAATCCCATACACAGTATTTAAAAAATTAAATTCACATCAGGAAAATGAAAAAAGGCCTCAAGTGATTAGGGGTGTTGAAATTAATCACATAATCGATGCATCGCGATGCAGACGTGGACGATTCTGTATCGATGCAGTGGCAG
>JBBPCY010000136.1:5873795-5929410 GCA_037974405.1 Brachyalestes nurse
TGTGTGTGTGTGTGTGTGTGTCTGTGTCTGTGTGTTTGTGTGTAATTTAATTTATATGTTATTATTATTTTTATTATTATTATATAATATAATTAGTTGCCACTGTAGGCTATTTTATGCCTCGGTAAGTCCTCTTGTCTTTCAGTTTGCCTTATGTGCTGGTTTATCTGCTTACAGTACTATTATAAAAATGTAAAATACATTAAAATAAAAAGTAGTCCCATTTACAGTCTGAGAGAAATAATTAGTAATTGGCAATTCAGTTATTTCAGATGTGTACCTCTGGACCACACCACTTCATAATCACATTTACTAATCTTATCTTAAATAACTTTCAAAGGGTGTATAATATTTATCACAACAAAAGCATGTTTAGCAGTACACATAAACTGATAACAGGCTTGGGAGCCAGTATAAGGATCCGTACACTTTCTGCTGCTTTAAATGCGACTGGAAATCCACTGACGCGTTGTCTGTTTAGAAGAATGTCCGATGTCCTTATTAAATTACAGATGCACACACACTCCAAGCGGTGCTGTTTTTTAAAGACTTCAAAAACAACAATGCCTGTCTTAAAAACAACAAGTGGAAGGTTCACATATTTCACTAAGTGATCTTTTCAAGGTTTCCCTTGATTGATTTATATGACATTAAGTGCCTCTGGAATGTTGCTAGTTCAGGCCAAAGGCTTTACCAGCCAAAGTGTTATAAATAGAAACACTATTCACTCAAAACAGCTAAATGATTCTTATTGTATTATAACTGATCTACCAAACAGAATGCAAATGTCTTTTTTTACATCATATTCTACTTCCTAAATGTATAGTCATGATTTTTCTAAAAATTAAACACATTCCTAACATTCATAAAAAAACTTGTACCCATCTGCAACACAAACCCACATTAAAAAACTCACAGGAATAGCAGATACTTGTCATTTGCATTTGCACACAGACACACAGAAAGACACTTTCACACGTTTACCAGCAAACATGAGCTCAGATACGTCTGGCTTGACATGCAGGCAGGTAAAGAGAGGTAATGGAGACTGTGCCTCATTTATCTTCTCCTGCAGCTCACTCAACTTGGTGTCCATCCTCTGTATAGAGACAATTCAAGGCAGACATCACCATCCACGTTGGACTTTACTTATTTATTCAGCAAACACGAACAATGAGGAACAATCTAGAAGAGCACACTGAAAAAGGTTAAGAACATTTTCCCCGCAACCCTTTCGACGAGATTACAGTTATTACACCTCAACATCCACTTCATACATACAGCAGGAATCAGCGTTTCTCCAATCAGCATGCCAAATATGTCCGTGAACGTGACAGGCTGTCCTCCAGCCTTTTTGCTCCACAGAGCCTGGACGTAGTTAGTGATGTGTTGAGGCAGGAGCAGTCGGAGTGGGTTGCTGCTCACACTCTTCATCAGCTCCTTGTTGATTTGCTCCGGACCCTTCTTAGGGAACTCCGGGTGAGAGTACAATGTGGACATGTACCTTGGAAAGAGAGGTGGTAGCAAAGTTATGATAAAGATACGGACCCTTCCGGTACGGCGCGGCCACGTCCAGACGCCTTCCTGACTGTTTTGCTTCATGTTCCAAATTCAGTTCCTTATTTTATTTTTGTGTCTCAGAAAATGTGATGTTCTTCTATTGAAAATGTACTTATTGTCTTTAGTGTTTGCAGTCAAAAGGAGCGGTTCAGGATTCATTTCACTGCATGTTGTACCTGTATGACTATGCATGTGACAAATAAAGAATCTTGAATCTTGAATCACAATGGAAAGCAGGTTAATTGGATAGATTGATGGATGGATAACATTCAGTTTCCATAGTCAATGAGATTCTTCCTTGCTTTTTGTCCTGGTTTGGACCAATAATATTGTGCAATGTGGTGCAATATCACCGTACCAGGTGGATCCAGAGAGGCCGGCGACGTAAGTGGCGCAGTCCAAAACTCCCGACTCATACAGGGCCTTCATCACGCCTGAGAACCCGACCATCGCCCTGAACCCGCCGCCTGATCCTACTACAGCTATCACAGGGACCTGTGTGGACACATATTTGCGTTACATGATTTCTTGAATTTAACTGCAAGGTTTTCAGATTTTCATCAACATAGACTGTAACTGTGAACTAATAATTATCAAATCAGGGAATCTTAAAAAACAAGTAAAAGAGACAATTTCACAGCGTGAAATTCTTCTTTTCATTTAATCCATTTACCAGGAGAAGCAGTGGACAGCCACCGACGCGGCGCCCGGCAGCAAGGTGCGGGGAAGGTACCTTGCTCAAGGGTACCTCAGTGGTACCACTAGCAGTCCTGGGATTCAAACCCATGACCTTCTGATCACAGGGGCAACTCCCTAACAACCAGACCACCAGCCACCCCATAGTATGCTGGATTGGATGTTGCCTATAGATGCTACAAAAATAATCTTTAAGTGCTTAAAGGATACTTTTCCTGTATTATTTCATTTTTATTCCTTATCTTAGATGTAAACAAGCTGTTTGCAGCTGTCCCTTTAAGACTGATACATGTAAACGACCTCTGTTCTAACTGGGTGCCCAAAGTCAGTCCAGGCAGAACCATTCCTCATAACCAGTGTGAATGTCTCTGTAAGTAGCCTGTATATGCTTCCAAAACACCCTCCATGACTAGTCCTGTTCACTGAAGCTGTCTGCGAGCACTGCACAAGTCAAACAGAATCTGAATACACAAATAAAAATTCTGCCATCTCCAGACTTCTTTCTTTAGGACCAGAGGAATTAACCCTTAATCTGGTGCATCCACCCAGTTCCAGTTTTGAGGTTCTGCTTTCTGGGGTTTCGATTCTGCTTCTGGATCTCTCTCTCCAATAATAACTAAACTACAGCTCAAGTAAGTAATTCCCCCACAGAGCCGGAGGAAAGAGAGTCCGTCTTTGTCACTTGTTTGTAAATGCGTTTTTGTAGTGAATGAAACAAGTGATTGCTTCTAAAACATGTGATTGCTTCTCTTCCGGAATCCATTTCTGCCATCACCGCCACACACAGGCTGTCAGTTAATAGGTTATACCACATTCCTGTGCTTGGAACACACTGGTAGTGTGGAAACACAGCTTTTAATGAACTGACTGTCAGGTTCAAGGGTTGATGTTTATTAACTTATTTACTGAATGCTCTGAAGGTGAATGCTCTGTGTGAACACGCACTGGTTTTCTTGTGAAACGCTCTGTTCTATAAAACTACCTCACAGAAAGCTATGATGGTTATGACTACGCTGCCTGATGCCTAAAACGTTGTTTTACGACAGTTCTGAGATCAGATTCAGGCTTTATCTGTCATTTTAAAATTCATTCGTGTTCGCACAGAAAGATTAATACTGAACTCTACCTGTAAAAATCAGAAGACTGGCAGACATTTTGTATGATAAATAAAATGGCATGATGTCAACATTGAGAGCCCATAGGAACTATCATCACCCCTTAAAAGAAGATCTAATTTACCCATTTTACATCTAGACAGGAGCAAAAGATGGGATAGGACATGTCTTTATGAGACTATTTTCATTTAACAGGTAGGATTGATCTCTGGTCAGAAGACTAGTGAAATATTCATTCTTTATGTACTGGTCAGGAGACATATAATAAATATAAATATAAACATACATATATAAATACGAAAAAGTCCTACTTGAAAACATTAAAGGACCACAGAACGCAGTAGCAAATAATGTGCCAGCCAGGATCTAAAACCATAATCAGATTTAACAGCTAGACTATCAGCAATGCTGAAGAAGAGCAGTGTGGTGATTTGAGCACTTTATCAATTAAAAAAATATCTGATAGTACACTGAATGTGAGTAGATTATTAGGCACTTTGTCAGCATAGAAAGGTGGCACTTGGTTTCATTCGTTTGGTTCAAATTTGATGAAAATGTGAAGAAACATCATGCTAAACCCTGAAAGAAAAATCAAAAGAACACTTTACACTGAGTACACACAGTGCAGATAAGCCAGTTTCCACCCACTTACCTTTTAAAAGTACCAGGGCATTGTTTAATATCTCTCTCCAAAAACATTTCAAACTACATAGCAACAGATAAGCTGTAACAAATCTTAGATTATACTACAGTTAGCTCTGAGGTCACAATCTAAATGGCTGAGACAGCGTTCAACCCTTCTCAACCAATCAGTCCAACCGGAAAAAAACACCTGCACAATATGACATATTTAACATTATACATTCACTTCAAATTTCACAGTAGCTTATACTTCCAGGTCCAGGGGCAATCCTGTAGTCTTCAGGCTGAAACAAACCTAGTGTCCATAGTAGGAGCAATGGAATGTGAAATTCGTTCAAAGGAGAAAGGCAAGAGTTTTCTTCTACAGTCTTGTAAAGGTCAAGTGTGTAAATTCATCATGATCGGCAATGAATACATCCTTCCCATGGCCAAATACCCAAGCTCTCACAAAAACTGTTATCAGAAATCATAGCAGCTTCGTGATACGCCAGGGTAAGCACCGAAAGTGTGCCAGAAATTTCCACTGATTGTGTAATGGCTTATACCACTTTGTTAAAAAAGCCCCACTAAGTTTCTTAAGACTGCTAAACTGCATTGCTCCCAACTACTTCGCACTGTTATGGTCTTAGACGCCACTCCAACAGACTGTCTATCATTTCTATAATTAGGGAATGGGGATTTGAGGCGATTAATTGTTTCCTGAACTATGTCAGACGTTGAAAAACCGACCTGGCTCTTACTGATTTTATCCTAAAAGTGTCTAGCAAAGGTTGCATCAGCAGTGTAAGTTATTGACTTGGGCACTGCCACCTTGCTTTGTTTTGACATGAACACTACACAGCTTTTTCACATCGTCTTTAGTGCTTGTAAGCTCTTTTTTAACAATAACATTATTTATTATTTCCTGACTCAGCAGATTGTAATGAAAATGATGTAACCGGTTAAAAGCCCATCCTCATTTAGCAATAGCCTCCTTCTACTTTTCTGGAAAGGCATTACACTAGACGCTGGAACAATGCTGAGAGGGTTTGACTGCATTCAATAACAAGAGCATTAGTGAGGTCAGGTACAAGATCATTCTTTCTGGATCACAAATAACACTCTAACTCATCCTAAGATACTGAATGGAGGGACATTAGAGCAGAGAACACAGCTGCAGTGCTGGGGGATTTCTCTAGCTGATCCTCGGCACTGGGAGTGGGGCATGTGCAGCAGCACCGGGGGAGGGGGAGAGGGGCTAAGGTCTTTTCACAAGGTGCTTGCACACTTTTTGCTGTCTGGTATAGAAGCAAACACAGCGATAGCATGTGGATTCAACTAACCAGGTTTACAGATCAATCTTATATATATCCCAAGCAGAATAAATGTATTATTAACGCAGGAACTTATATTATCCAACATACTTAAAAGTTCAAATATGTTCCTGTTATATTTTGTGTTTCAAACCAGCAGTAAATGAGTTTTAATTCCCACCCACTAGCTAGGACTCAGGAGGCTACTGCTGCTAATGCAACATCGTTGGACAACTTGGCACGCTTGCAGACAAAACATTCACATCAAAAAAAATGTTTCGCCAGTTCACAGACGCCTGTGATGACTAACACTGCCAAAAATGGACAGAGAGGGAGGGCAATCACACCCACCCAAAGACAGCAAGGAATCCATGTCACAGCTGTCCTGATGAAAGGGCCACCGCTTACATTTGGGTACCTATTGGTAAATGAGTTTTTACCTTTACAGGGCGCTATTTTAACCATTACTGGACACAAGCCTCAAACCAAGCAGAGGATTCTGTATGTCTGTGGCTAAAGGCCATGTGCTACAGACGCTTCTTTAAGCAACACATTCTTTCAGTGAATGTATAGGTGATATTTGACCAGAAGTGATAAAACCCAGTCAAATGTCAGTCTCAGTTATATTCAGAAGTTAAAACTCCACATCACCAGACATCCCTACATGACTCAAGGGCTAGTGATTAGCATACCTCCCGGGGCGAAGAAGGCAGAAAGTGATGTTTCTCCATGTCCAGCAGCTTCTTAATGCCCAGCATGACTCTCTCTCTCCGCCGCTGCCTGTAAAGCTTCTCCTTGTCGCACAGAGCCAGGCTGAAGCGCAAGTCCATGGCAGAACTGGGAATAGTCACAAACAGACCACACACAAGAGGTTTTTAAACATATATTTCACAGTACATTGCAATGTTCTGTGTGTTTTGAAAGACAGGCACAGGAAACTCCTCATATAGTTTGGGCGACTTGACTTGTGGCATTGGGAAAATACCACTACTTATTCGTGCAGGATTAGTTTAGACTACAGGGCCATTGAGGTTGATATATAAGAAACAACACGCATATAGTAGTTAGATTTCACGTGAATGCTTGCTTACTATCTGTGTACTATTACTCACAGGTACCATCTAAATATGTACCATCATTTGTGGTATTCATTATGTTAAACGAATAGTTCTGTGACAGTTGCCCCTGTACCCTAAATGTGGTTAATCAGTCAAGATATGTTTGGTGCCCTGAGTTTGCTTCTTTCATATTTGACAGGAGCGTTGAGATTAATGCAGCTAACACGTAATGGAAACTAATACCGATGAGAATAATGCAGCTAACACGTAATGGAAACTAACACCTCACCAACTGGCATTGTGTAAACATGCCTGGGCCATCGCACTTCTGCCCCAGACCACAAAACTATATGGTATAGTTTTAGCAATTAAAAATGAACAAAAATACACCTGCTCCAGAGCAGGACTAAAGAAGCAACACCAAACATGTCTTGGCCGATCAGCCATATTTGGGGAAAGAAGAGGATCCCTTTAAGACCTCGGGTCTGTTCTGATCGCCTAATAGTGACGCTAGGATTGCAGCAGTGCACCGGTCTCAGGGTATACCCTAGTATGAAAATGGATGGCTATCATACCGTGTACAATTACTGAAAGGGGGTGTTGAAATTAATCACATAATCGCTGCATTGCGATGCAGGCGTGGACGATTCTGCATCGATGCAGTGGCAGGACATAAACGATTATATCATAATGACATTGCTTGATTTTAAAATCTAGTTAAAAAATAGTCCTGTAGCACTGCAGAATGTTTTGTTTTTGAAGACTGGCCATATTCATTGAAGATGTAGGCTAGGGCCTATACTATTTACAATTTCTGTTTACATTTTGATGAGCTATGTCTATATTCTTTATTTCTGTTTACAATTTAGTGTACTGGTCACAATTTCTGTTTACATTTTTTGGTTTTGTTGGATAAAAACGTGAGCTTACATCTCACTGCTTGTATTTGAAAACATAACAATGTGAAGTAATGTAGAAAATGGATGGAATGTATCGTGATGCATCGAGCTTTGGACAGCACAAGGCAAATGAGGAGCAGTTACTGCCTGGAATTGTATTTGTTGAAAGACAGTCAGCTGTAGCAGACGAGCCAGACTGGAATGTGCGTCAGTAGAGAGGAGAGATACGACTACTTTATACAGACAGACAGCAGCAGTCAAACACTGAAAATGTCACCGGAGGGGAGGGAGTCGGAGACATAGTGATCAACGTGGAGGTACAGAGACAAAATACTGCCATGTCAAGTAAGAGATACAAAGAAAATATGTTGTGTACATATTAAGTTAGAGTCAGAAACGTGCCTTGTTTGATGGTACTGACATCACATAGTCTGTAAGTGAGCAAAGCACTGGTAAGTGAAAAGAATTCATATGAATAATTGAAATTCTGTAATTAGGCATGGCCCATCATGACTAAGGCATTAGAATACTGCTGACTACTGCTTGTATGCTTATTTATTGCATGTGTTCCCAGGGTGATGATCTATGGCTTTCACCCTAGTACACTTTTGCAGCCCCTCAACTCATTAATTATTCACCTCTTAAGGGCCTTTACAGCATCATCCATTTTTAATAGATACGAATCCAGTATTCTCTACCTTTGTATCGACTAATGGACACAAGCTGGAATTTTATGAGATGTTTCAGATTGTGTGCTGCTGGTGTGACCTTCTCAGTGCTTGGTTGAGAGATCTCTGGTCATAAGAAAGATTACAATTTCAGGTGCCTAATTAGTGGATCGGAGATGTTCAGTTGCTCTCCTCCTGAGTCAGCGTGCCCTCGCTGAATACTTGGCCATGTATGGGCATTTTTTTTTGGTAACAGTCTGTGCTAATAGACAAATTAATGAGCTTACAGAATTTATTCACCCATATAAGTTTAAGGCAAGTGCCATTGTTGACATATTTATGCGGGCAGCGGTGCCAGCCGGTGAGCACTGAGTCACTGAGGAGTGAAGGACTGAAGGCACAGCATCGGGCTCTGGAGAGAGAAGGGGGGGGGGCACTGTCTGCTGCAGGTGCTCTAAGGCCTGACCTCCTCACTCACACAACTGCATCCAAATGGATCGGGCTAGCTTTTTTATACCAAGTGTTCATGAGAGGGGAAAAATGGATTTTGCATGCTCTTCGCCTTGCCTTTCCATTAAAGCTGTCTCTGTCAGTTATGACTGGAGGGATCGAGCCTAGTGTCAAATATTCAGACTGAAATGTGGATGATATGCTGTGACGTTGGTGTTGAGCTGGTTTTGTTGCTTGGATGAGGTGGAACTGTCTTGCTAATTAAGATAGAGAAACTCTCTTTACAGTGAGTTGGGCGGGGTTGAAGGGTTGAACCTCAACCCTTTGCTGAAACACTGCAGAGAAACAACTTGTTTGTAGTTTGATCTGTTTTTACCGTTTTTTTTTCCTTCATATCTGTTTGAGCAAAGCAGCAGGTTCTAGTCAAAATGAAAAACGAATCAACTTGTCTCGTCTTATTTCATCCTTCCTCCTCCTGGGGCTTGTTACTTTCTGCATAGCTAATTGCATCTGACAAAGACTATGTATGGCTATAAGAGGCCGTGTTTTTTTTCAGTTAGGACTGTTTGGTTGGTGTGCTTCTTTGAGGATGTCAACCTGTTTGGACATGTGCTTGATTTAAGAGTTTCGAGTCTTTTTTTTTTACCATCACAGCAGTGAAGGGCGGTTCAGACCAGATCCGTCTCTGTCCCACTGTGAAGGGGGAGAACTCAGCAAGGCTTTCAAAATCTTCACCTGTTACATAGTTGACCTGTTCACCTCTTACATAGTTAACATAGGTACCACTATAGCAGTTACTATGTTAAAAATATCCAGTGCCTGAGTTTATTTATGTAAAATCATAAGTAATAAATACTGCAACACAGAAGGCAATGTAGTTACAATTATGAAATAGCTTAACAGGTTTCACCATTATGTGGGGCAGGACGGTTGCTATCTGTAGCTGACATGCTAATTACATGTATGTACAGTGCATTAAATCAACTGGGACAAATTCTTGCCATTCAGGTTGAGCTCAGCTGATCAACGTTATCAAAGACCGGTCAGTCTAAAAGACCTGCAGTATGATGCAGTCTTCCTTTGTCACACAAAGTAAACTTTATTTTCATCAGACCACAAGTAGGAGTATACGCATTGGTTAACTCCTAGGCACATTTCACAATCTGGCTATTGTACCGCCTACTGCTCTGCTTGTCCCTGACTAAAAATGAATGCTGTCACCTATTTAAAAAATCTGAATACAATTAATCCCTGATAGGATGTGTAAATATGACGGTATTAGACTATGTTCTACTCATAACAGCTTCTAAATATGCTTGTGGTTTTCTTTGTAGGGTTTACCTGAAGATGCTCCTCACTCTTTGAGGTAACACATCCTTGCTGTGAAAAGGCCTCCAGTTATAATTCATCTTTAGGGCTGAAACTAAACTAAGAATTTTGGGAAATGGAGAGAATATTAAGGACTGCAAGCTGAATCAAACTTGCAAGATAGTTTGTGGGAGTCTTCTGATGTTTCCATGAGCCTAACAAAGTAAGGAATAGACGAGAGGACGGAGTGAGGAGCGAAGGAGTCTCGTTTGCCCTCTGGGGGAAGGGTAAAGGCCAGCGGTAGATTTGTACTAGTGTCTTTACAAGAAGGTTTTCACAGCAAAAGAGAGACGGGGACTGACACAGAGCCAGAGCTCAGGAGGGGGCGGCGGAGGAGTGGGAAAGGTCATTCGCCATGGCGACGGACCCCGGAGAGCCCACTGCCACAGAGGAGTCGTCCGGAGAGAAAGCTGATGGAGAGAGGGAGGAGGAGAGGGCACAGGGCAGCCGGGCAGCCCGTGAGAGAGAGAGGACGCGCAGCACGCCCTCCGACTTCCCCTCCAGCCAGACACAGGAGAGGAGAGCCGGGAAAGGGGAAACTGCAGGAGGAGGAGAAGGTGACCAGGAGGTGGAGACTCCAGCCAGGCTCTTATCCTTATCCACCCCGTCTTCACCAGCTGCTGGCGGGACCCGCGTGAAGCGCGAGAACAAGCGCTTCTTCCGGAAGAGTGTGGAGATCTGCGAAGAGGAGGATGAACTGGAAGAGGCGCCCGACGCCCCTCACAGTGCACCACATTTTGAACGTCGTGCCTCAGACTCTGTGTTCAGTGGTGGAAACCAGCAGCTACCCGCCAGTGCCTCGGCTCCCCTGGGCGAGGATGGCACCCCTGGTGGTGCCCATGACCCCGAGAAGGGTGCCCCGTCAGTGCCTGCTTTAAAGGGGAAGGAGCGGGACCGCGAACAGGAGGAGGAGGCAGAGATGAAGGCAGTGGCAACCTCACCTGGCGGGCGCTTTCTCAAATTTGACATCGAGCTTGGCAGAGGAGCCTTCAAAACAGTTTACAAAGGCCTGGACACAGAAACCTGGGTGGAAGTAGCCTGGTGTGAACTACAGGTGAGTGAAGCTACTTCGGTATTAATGAACTGCTGGACTCTTGAAGTGATATGAAAAAACGGTGAGATTGCAAGACATATATGGGTCATTTGTAGATGTTGTATTGTAGTGGATATGAGTGGGAACCATGGAGTAACTCATGATATGATACGATAACTATATGCCCATAATAACCATGATATCTCGAAACTATCTTCTATAATCGATACATTTCAACACAGTCATTTATGATATTATATCTGTGCAACTGAAGAAGAAAGACCCCCAAAGGCAAAAATTCTGTAATAATTTCAATGAATTGTGGTATTAGTTTCACAGAATTTGACAACTGAGATAAAACAATGCACAATGCAGTGCACAGGGTCTTAGCTTAATACCTCTTTACCACACACACACACACACTGACTGCAAATTATGTATGTCTATATGCCATTCTAATCTAAAATAGCCATAAACTGGCAAAAGGCCAAACTTCCAGAAAAGCAGAAGAGTTTGAAAGGTTTAAAGGTTTTAAGGAGGAAAATGCTTTGTCCCATCATGTTATAAAAGCCAAAGTGAGCCCAGACTCTCAACTGCTTCTCTGATTTGCTTCCCCCTGTCTGTGTTGTTTGCCAGTTTCCCCCTGTGAGTTTTTTTTTTCTACCCTCATTCGCTTGATATATGCCACCGAAAGGAGTCATGAAGTTGCCACTGTATTTGTTGATATTTAGTGCCAGTTGTATAAATTATCTACCACAGAGGAAGTAATACAGCATATTCCTGAATCAATATTTTGACCGACCCCTAGTGATAATACTGCTCTTCATATAGTAGATGGGGCTTCAGAACTCATCTTCATTGTAACATTCACCTTCATTGTAACATGGATAAACAAATAGAAGTCAATCTGGAGAAGAGCATCTGCTAAATGCATGTGATTGTGGGTGCATAAATGGAAGCATTTCAGTTAGTTTCAGTTTAATTCTACTGACTCATCCAAACAATGTAATCAGTAATTTTTGAAACTACTGTTCACCTGTATCATATGTTTCTTCCTAAGTGCTTTGCCCCAGCCAGCATGAATCAGGATGATGTTTCTTAGAGGGTGGGGTTCAGTAAGAGAAATCTTAGCCCTTTTTTGTGCTGGCTTTCTGTTTGAGACTTTTCACAGCAGAGTGCCCTGAGAAGCGAAGAGAAAAGAGTTTCAGAAAAGTCGAGCTGAATAGCTCCATAGTTTACACACTGAAAGTATCCGTGGGAGAACAGATTCAAGCCTACTCACTGTGCACTGAACTGCAGAAATGATGCAGTGCACAGTAGAGCTCTTGTTTTTAATCTCAAATTACTCGTCTGTTTTCTCTCTACTGAATGTCTGCTGCACAATACATTGTGTTTTCTAGGAATGTGCCCAAAATGCTACTGTTCATAAGCTACTCAGAAGCAGGGCCTATCACTTTTGTCAGACCCTGATTTACTGAGATCCCTTATAATGTGTGTGGTGCAGAAGATTTCTCATGCAGTTGGTGATTTGCAAAGCATAATTGCACAGATGAGGACAGCAGAGAGGAGATTTTGCATGTGCTAACTGCAGTAGCTATGACAAAATCTGATCTAAAAGAGGTGTAGCACATAAAAGAAAAATAAGACAATCAGAGATGTGGTAAAACAAAAAGGGACCTGAGAGAAATATGGTAAGATATAAGCATAGAATGTAAGACATAAAGTTGTACGTAATAAAACTGATAAATGCATTCAGGTAAAATTTTACAGTGCCCTGAATTAATTAACTACAGAACTTTTAGTTAGTAAGGTTAGTTTATTTAATCACCCTAATACAATGAAACGATGAATGAGATCTATTAACAGTAATCATATATGAATATATACAGACATGCAGAATATAGAAAATATAGATGAGCCCTGCAGTGAACTGGCATCCAGAGTGTTTCTCCACGTTTCGTTGTATCACCATGGGAATAGGCTCCAGCACACCCTGCTTGGGATAAGCAGCTTAGATAATGAATGAATGTATAAAAAGAATAGTCTATAAAATTGATCGAAGAGGAGTGATAGAAGCAAACTCCACACAGTGTAGTGATCAAAAACATTTTTACCAGGATGAGTGGGTAGCGAGGATGCTGGACCAGTGCATATATCTTTTAAGACCAGGGCTGAGCTAAGTGAAGAGCATTTTACATCAGAATCAATGGAACCACTCTTGTTTTTGCACTAATCTGTTTCCAAGGCACTCCTGTGTTGTCAGTGTGGTGTGGCCTCTTAACATGGATGACCACAGTCCTGTGCAAAGTGCTGCACAAATTATGACAGAAGAGATGCGCAGACAATGCACTCAAGCCTTCCTGTATGTTTTTGGGTGATGGTCACATGCAGCTAGAAACATATTAAATATTCCTGTGCCTCACAACGGGTTGTTTCCTGGCATTGAGTGTGTTTGGACCAGTAGCCAGTTCACTCAGCCAACCTTAAGATCAAACTAATGCCACACACCACAGTGCAGGTTTGAACCGGGGTGCTATTAAAATGATGAAATCTCATGTTTGAGAAAGCAAAGCTGAAGTGACAGATGTGACAGAAACTCAAAACGAAAGCTGTTCTTTGGTGTTCGGAGCTAAAGCGCCATACCTATAAGCTATTAGTAGCTTAGTAAGCTGTCCGAAACTGCCACACACCACAGTACAGGCTCAGCTCCAGATAACTGACTCTCATTTAGAGCGTGCTAGGTAATCTTTCCAACCAACAGACAAAATGTTTTTTAGGAAAACTTTGCAAGCTTATATTGTGTGAGTGCTATATCTGCTCTTGAAGCTAATTGCAAAATGCTTTTTTTTGTACACAAAATTGCTACCACCCTCCTAACATGAATCTTCTTGGCATTACAGCCAAAACAGGGTGTGTTGTTTGTTTCCCAGAATGGATTCATAAATAAAATGCAAAAAATACAAAACTTTTTACCAGTTTATATTTCTATAGCTTGCTCAAACCACCCATTACATTGCATTCATTGGCCAGACACTTCTATCCAAACCGACTTACAATGTAAGATAAGATCAACTTTTATTAATCCCACAAGTGGGAAATTTGCATTGTTACGACAGAAAGTGGACAGAACAAAGTTAAGAGCAGCAAAATAATAGATTAAAAATTTTAATAGATTAAAAACTGTATGTGTATATATATGTGTGTGTGTGTATATATATATATGTATGTGTATATGTGTATATATATATATATATATCTGAACACTGTGGATGTATATGACATTGGATATGAGAAAACGTTTCAGGACAGTCTGAGAAAAAGAGGACAGTTCTAATTGCTCAATCTTTAAGTGCAAAAAGATACATGCATCAGGAGAGGAGATACTCAAACATTGTTATCCCAACCAAAACGTATTGGCATCCACATGACATTATCATGTGGTTAGTGATATTATCATGTGGTCTGCATCCCTTTGAGTTTTGTGCTGCTGCAGGCAATTCTGTGCTATTTTCAGACTAGATTAGTGATGGTATTCATTTTTGTTTTCCACTGATATCTGACCCTGCATGTTCAGCTCATACCAGCCTGATACCTGGTTTTGGATCAGTGGCATCTCTAATTGAATTGTGTTACAGTAGCTTACTAAGCGTGACATGGTCACTACGTTTCTGAGGACACGTGTTATTTTAATCTACTCATGACCATGAAGGGCATGCAGAGAACCCCTAGCTTAGGGGTAGTGGGTCGCTGCATCTCTTCACAGTAAATCCTGGTGAAATATTAGCCAGTTCAGCCTGTGGAATGTGGAGGCCAATTCCAGCCAGTTATGAAGGCCATCAGTTTAAAGGCAAAATGTTCAAAGTGATTAGTCACTGTACATTAGTTGTACAAAAGCTGCACTTTTGGTCGTATAATTCCTTAAATATAAGACAAAAGCTTCTTAAAATGATCCATTATGATTTTTAGTCTTAATTAATTATTAACATATGTAATTATAACAATGATTATTATTCTATGATGATAGCAGTGAAGCATAAAGTTTTGGTTCAAGTATGTGTTCTGGTCATGGGCAGTGTGTCAAAAATAGTATATAATATAAAAGTATAAACTTTAGAATTAAATGTTTGCAGTGCACAGTATCTAATGTTCTGACAATAAGTAAGTTGGAACATACAAAAAGAGCCAGTGGTACCACATTTATAATGCTTTAAATTTGTTTTTTTTATTCACCATTGCATGTATCTCACAAAAACCAGTTAATCAATTTTAATTATTCTCCGTTTGAATCAAAACATGCGGTTGTTTAGTGTTCTCGAAGTGCTGACGATACCTCAGCAGGCTCAGAAAAGCATACTGAAATAAATATTGTCACGTTTCCCGACCCTCATGTATTTAAATGATAATATTGTAATAATATTTTAAGAACTGAGTGTAATATTATGTAATTGGTCAACAGCTCACCTGCTAAGTAGCTGCTGTGTACCAGGCAAATTCTGGACATTAGCAGTCATTATCATTAACACATTACTACCAGTGTCTTTGGATTAAGCGGCCACTTCATCATTGCTGTATATAGTTGATAAAGGATATATGATTTGACTGGTCTGTAGACATATCCGGTACAGCTCATTTCAAATGTTAGGAGAAAAAAATCATATATTGCACACTGATATGAACATTTTGTCACTGATACTGATTTTAATTGTCTGATTTAATCCTGATTTAATACTGATTTAATCTAATTGTCATAAATAGTCAGTGAAGTGGTTTTAGTTCCACAGCACTTCACTGTCTAATCTAGTTGTATTAGCTTACTTCAAAATAACTCTTTATTGTGTGAAACTGTAAGAAAACTGGAGCATTAGCCTGCTCACCTCAACTTAGAATATAAACAGCAGCTGTCCTGATGGGACGTACACGCTCCAGTCCAGGTGGGCTGCGTTTCTAGGCCGCTGTGTCACTGAGGGCTGTTCAAACCAGGAGGATCTTTCAGATATAGTAAATATTTCAGCCTATGAACTGACAGTTTTCAAGAACATCGAGAAGTATCTTTCAAAGACTTCTGTCACTCGTAATCTTTTGCATTTCATGTGTTTTTGTTATCTTAACTATGAGGATTTTTTGTGTTCCGGTTTACCATCTCATCCTGTCTTGTTATCAAACCAATAGTCTTTGTACAGACAAACATTAGAGCATTGACCTAGAGTTGGTTGTTTACTGCAGTATATTTGGTTGCTGTTAAAAACAGTGCAGGTTCTTGACCTCAATACTTAATGACCTCAATTTATTGCTCAAACAGCATAT
Organism: Brachyalestes nurse; assembly: GCA_037974405.1. Lineage (NCBI taxonomy): Eukaryota > Metazoa > Chordata > Actinopteri > Characiformes > Alestidae > Brachyalestes > Brachyalestes nurse. The sequence goes on from JBBPCY010000136.1 coordinate 5,889,881, forward strand.
CACATATCACAACTGTTTTGTTTAGACTTAATATGGATTTATGCATTTTGCTTCTTCACATGGTCAGCACAGTCTGTCCAGCTTAATTCCAGTAAAAAGGACAAAGAACAAGCATTTATTGGCCAAAATGGGAGCTCTTGCCATTCTGTTCAACATATTGAAAAAACCTGAACATCAAATGTTGTCTTGGATAATGATTTAACAACATGGGAATAATGCCATTCATTGAACAAATGGGATATAAAGTTAATGAGTTCAATAAAGAACCAGAGATTCTGCCCCAGTTTGTTTTTGGCCTGCAGGATATGAGTATTGACAAATGGCGTGATTATCAGAACAGTCAGTGTCTGAGCATGGTAAACTAGGGTTTTTGAGAAATATACTATCAGTGAGGGAAAGGAAGCCAGTTACCCGTTTTATTCTGTTTGTTGTTCTTCATCTTTTTTGTTGTCTTTGTTTTTAAGAGCTGGACTGTCGTGTGTTTGGCTAGGAGCTAATTCCACACAGCAGCCTTGGCTAATCTCTGTGTTTGAGCACTCTGTGTAGGTCAGACAGCCTGCACTCCTCCCTCCCCATTCAGCCTCGACCTCAGGCTTAACACTCGCAGCCAGCCCACCAGGTGAACCTGTTTGGTTCACTACAAGAGCCGCTGACAGCACCTATTACCTGTTCTCTGGTTAGGAGAGAGCAGCGTTGTGCCAGTTCACACTGAAAAAGAACGAGTTCAAAGTTTAGTTCATTCAAATAAAAATGAACTAGTTATTTTTTTAAACATTTTGAATGGCTCAAAAAATGAACTAGTTCACGTTCGTTCGTTTTTTTGGTTTTTTTTTTTTTTTTTTACATTTTCAATTCAACGTCCTTCTATCTGAACCTCCTTCAATCTTCTCCTTCTACCTGTCATACCACTAAACAATCACAGATATAAGTTACATTAAAAAACAATTTAGAGGTTGAGAATGGATCTTACCATTTAAGCAAGCATAATGTTATGATGAAAGTAAAAAAAAAAAAAACGAGGTGCAGGTGTACTGTTTATGTAAATGTTATTCAGACAATATTAAGACAAAATGTAAACAAACCATGTCTGCCTAAAATGCAACATTCAGACAATAAAAAGTAAACAAAACGTGTGATTCTCCCCATCTAAACCTACACCAATTTCTTCAAAAAAAACGGACTAAAATGTTCAAACAAACTGCCTTCTGCAGAGGCGTCCGACCGTGCTAGCCTGTAGTCAGCAAATGTAGAGTGAATGTCACTCACGTCCACGTTCATAATTTGTAAACTGATTCGTTCAGTTCAGCGTTCACGAAAAATAGGAACTTGTTCAATGAACGCCGTTCAACACCGAACATCTTAAATGCATTCTGACCCTCTGACCCTGACATATAGTAAGAGCAGCCTGTCGAGCTGGTTGTAGTTTTGTGGCGTTCTACCTCATTCAGGATGCAGAAAGAAGAAGCTAAAGGTTAAATTTTTTTGGCTGCAGCTCTTTATAGTAATGGCTGCATGCATGCGAGGCATGTGGGTTTGGTGTAGTGTAACCAAGGAGGGGGAACCACACTGGAAGGCCCACTGACCTGGTGCTGTACCCACTGCGAGTGCTCTAATGCAGAATATCACTCGCAGACAAATCAAATGCATAATGTAATAACGTCTGAGTCTGACTGCAGCAGAAATATTCCCCACTGTTCCTTTGCTGTTTCAGAAAAGAAAAGGAAACACGTGGTTTAAAAAAAAAGGGAGAGAAACAGGGGAGATATTATTGCTGTTCTAATGAGCTCCTGTGAACCTGTCACGAGCAGAGAGGAGGGAGTGAGAGTGTGTGTGAGTGATGAGCCAAACAGAGGATTAACATGGCATCACTCCCAGGAGAGACTATGTGGTTAATTCTAACTTTCCACATAGACACAGTGTGGTCTCTCTCTTGCTCTCTCGCTCTCTCTCTTGCTCTCTGTCTCTCTCTAACTCTCTCTCTCTCACGCAACCCCACACACACGCACACACACACACACACACAAATAAAACCATTAGCCCAAATGCCTTAAAGCTTTCTTAATGAGCACAGAGTTTAAGTTCATTTTTCATGGATTATGAAATTGCTGCTAATGGCTCTAAACAGATCCATTATTTAATCATAACACAGGTACAAAACAGAATAAAATCTATGCGCACCTTAAATTTAGCAAGGCCATGCAGATGCAGTTGTATGTGAATGTTTGGAGACCCCTGGTTAAATTACATGTTTTGTTGAATTTGTAAGTGAAAAGAAGCTATTGGAGCAGACATAAAACTGCCAAATTCATTTTTTGGAGTAGTTCCATAATACATGCTAATATGGCTTACAATTAATTGAGGATAATACTGAACAGTGACTAATGGCTTTTAAATCATTGTAACTGCCATTTATTTGCTGAATTTAAAGTATTGAAAAACGTTTTGCATGTGCGAAAGTCCGGGTGCTCCTTCACTAGTTTTTATGGGAAGTCTCAGACCTTGTAGAACTCCTTCAAACCTCAAAGGTTGTTGCGCTTAAACAGTCATGGGCTCATCGAAACTGAAGCTCTGAAACTAACAATATATGATTAAGCACTCTCACAGAGCAAGAAAACACTATAAAAGACATCCAAACACTTTGTGAGTGTAATTATTACTGTCCAAAACTTGGAAAATGGAAGTTAAGGAGAATGCCAAGAAAAAGACAGGACAGGTTTGCAATGCAAAACACTCACATGACTCCCAAGCATCCGGAAGACTGGGCTGACTCACTGTGGGCCTCAGACAGGTCATCAAAAGGTAATCTTAACTGTGGTGTCATTACAAAAGGAGCTTTTTTAACACAACACTAAACCAGAGCATTTTGGAACTGAGTGCTGTGGTATGTTGAAAGAAAACTTTAAATCATCATTTACAATACTGTGTAAAAGTTTGAAAGAAACATTTAAATCACCAGATGTACAATACTGTGCAAAAACTATACACACTGCAGAAAATTATATTTAACCCTCTGGGCCTCCTCTGGGCCATTTTTGTCCACTTTTTTTTTTTTTTTTTTTGACCATTTTGTCTGTGTTAAAGCAAATGGAATGAAACTTCCCATGGATCTTATTTATTTCTGAGGAGTTATTTCTGATCTTTAAATTTATAACTTCAACTCAGTAAATATATCAACAATAAACTCCATACATCAAATTATGTCATTTATTCATTATTCATGCTTGGCCAAAAATGGATAAATTACATAATCTGGAAGAAAACATCAAAAACTACATTTTTCATGTGTTGAGTTTAGAATAAAAGCATTGTAACCTAAATTGTATGATTTAAAAGTGTAAATAACAAGGAATTAAAAATGTCGTTTTAATGGGTTTCAATTGGCCAAAAGTGTCCACGAGGGCGCTAAAAGGGTAGTAAAAACAAAGAGGGCCAGAGGGTTAAGACCTGTTTAGCTGTTTATAAAAACTGATATTAAATTGTATACAAATAATATTAATAGAGTAAATTGAGATTTGATGTGTCTATGTTTACTTAATCATTCCCAGACCTCCCAGTATTATATTGTAATTCTTAACAAATACCTCAAAGACCAGATTCTGCTCAGTTGATACTTCATTAGATTAACTCAGGAGCTGCTGATGGAGTTTTACAAATCCATGTAAAGGCTGGAGGCAGCGAGGCGAAATCTGGAACCGAACCTGTGTTCTAACCAGCTCTAGCAAACGTTCAAGTATTTTTTTTACAAACAAAACACATTTTGATAGTTTTTACTGCTTTCTTGTTTAGTTTTATTTATTCTAATGTTGACTTGTGTATTTGCTACCAGTACTACGCAGATAAATCGTTTTAAACAGTTCACACAGGAGCCTGAGACTTTGCACAGTACTGTACTTTAGGGAAAAAAAAAGAAAAAGCACTTCCATGAAAGAATAAAACCTTGCCATCTGTTAAGATTTGCCGTTGTGTGGCAGCCCGTGGCACGAGAAACTTGGAGCAGAAAGGGTGCCCAAACATGTATACATATTATATTCTTTGTTTGTTTTTTAAGCATGTTGTCAGTAAATAAGTAATAGAGCATTAAAATGTACAGCCATATGTCATATTTAAGTTGCAAATGTGGTGTTGACCTTATTTCACAAATAAATGCTCTGCGTAGGCCAGTCAAGGTCTTCCAAACTGAACTTTAAACCATGTCTTTATAGACCTTGTACACCTTGCACAAACCAGTGGCACATTTATCGCCAGTGTGGAAAGTTTCAAGACAAAGCATTTCATATCCATCGTAGCTAATTATAAACATCTGTCAGAATGTGTTTTTCTGAGAGATTGTTCATTTCAAAACAGCACAGAATGAAAAAGAAGCAAATGTGCACAGACAGACACGGAGTCTCAGCGGGGTTTCTGTGTCTCTCCTAAATCAGCTGGACACAGATAATATTAGACAAGGGCATAACCCCATAGTGTGAATTTGGCTAAGTACGCCACACAGGAAGGCCAGACAGACTCTGTGTTATCTTTTCTGGTTTATTTGTTATAGAAAAAGCTTCCTCAGACCACTTTTATTTGCAGCGTGTCCTTATGTGTGTCCTTTGGTAGCATGTCTGTACAAAAAAGGGCGTGAAAGGATAGTCTTCAGACCTTTTCCAGACACTGTTTTAATCTTGCACTATAGCCAAAACACTGATATCTGACCTGTGCATTATACTGTGTTCAATAGCGTGCTTGATTTTGATTGTAGACGTATAATATGTAAGCTTCCACGAGTAAGTTATTTGTTTTTAGTTTTTAGTCACTGTTTGTCGTTTGTGATATATTTGAAATGTCTGTATTCCACCCACAAAAGCATTCTGTCTCATCTCTCATGGCAACCACTGCTAGCTTAATAAAGACTTTACAGAAAGTGCTATGAGATGTGGTAATTAAAACAAGGCAGGTTGGGTGGGGGGGAAGCTACTCTCATCTGAAAACTACTGTGACGTATCCTAAAAATGTGAGCAACCACATACAGTTGAAATGAATATTACTACAGATTACTACATTTACTACAGCTGTAATTACTACATTTATGTTGGTGTAGGGTGTCCTATAGCGCTAGTTTGTCCTCTGATAGGTCGACCGAGACGAAGTGACGCTGCGTTGGTGCAGGCGCGTCACAAGACAGCTTCATTGTCATTTGCGTCCACTTCTCATGGGAATTCATGAAAGTACTGAAATTCCTCCATGCTCCCTCACACACATACACACACCTACAGCTGAGCGGACTGAAAGGGACTGCAGAGATGGGGATTAGTTGTACTAATGCAGCTTGAAAGAGTGGGAAATCGAAGTTCACGGTGCGGCCACACTCCCCTCCTCTGCCTTCCTCTGCTGCACTGGGTTCGTCTCCCACGTCTCCCTCTTTCTAACGTTCAGTGCTGTGACTGTCCCAGGCTGTTACAGCAGAGCAGGTCACTCTGGTGCGATGAGCTGTGTAATTTTGTTCTGTTGGTGCAGAATGTAGAAATGTATGTTGTTTAATCATATGTTTACAAGGGTTAAGCTGTGCAGTGAGGTTGTGCGCATGTGCATGTATGTGTGTGCAAATGCACGCACTCACTGTGCCCTTTGCCTGTAGCACTGTCAAACTGTCAATCTGTGTTTGCTGGCATGTGCACGACAAAGTATGCGTATATGTGTGCCTGCCTGTGGTTGAGTGTGTGTGTGTCTGTGTGTGTGTGTGTGTGTGTATGTGTGTGTGTGCTGGGGGTGTGAGTGAGTGAGTGAGTGTACACAGTGATCCAGGGAGTTAATTACAGTGGGTGCCTGTCAGGCTGGAACAAAAGGCCTGCAAAGACAGCACAACCGAAGCAGAAACACAACTGGCTGAATGCAGGCAGCCCAGACCAGACCAGTCTGGCCCACCTCAGCCACTGCCACAACACGGCCCGGCTCTCTGGCCCGCTTAACACACTCCGCTCTGGCGAGTGTACCGAGGAGGATCCTGTAGCTAAAGGAGAATGATTAGATTACAGTAGCGGTGATGAGGCTTAGAGAAAGATTGCTTATCGAATCATTGTTGCATTTAAACTACATGTAGGCCTCCTTGGTCCACACCAGTGAGGAATATTTAAATAAACCTGTATATTTAAAATTCTAGTTTCCACTGGTTTCTTTTAGAACCATGCATTATTGCTCTTGCCAAAATGATTTGTGGGTTTAATGTTTGTCTTGTAGCATTCTTTACCAATGAAAACACATCCGTGTGTGAAAACAGCAAATTAGGAATTTGTTTGTTGAAGGGTACCGAAGTCCGTTCCGGTGTTTGGGGTGGCATAACATCCATCATGTCCAAACAAACCACACCAAGTTCTTTGTGCCCCGTTGTTCAATTGGCAGTGTTCTTACACCCAACCAGTGCAATATGTTTCTAGTATATTTATATATATATATATATATACTCTCCACATATTTCTAGTGTGTATATCCTCTCCATAAACAAAAAGTATGTATTATTTAAGCAGACACAAAAATGTGAAATAAAAGCATTCCACATGAGTTAACATGAGTTATTTGTTGCGAAGCAGTTGCTATGATTAAAGTTTTTAGTTGTCTATGTTAAGAAGTATTTAGCTTATGAGAGTCTATATTACCTCAGTACTTCACTGTGTGTGTGATGTTCTTGGGATCATACATGCAACTCCCTTTTACAGACATGACAAGCTAAATTCTCTTCTAGTATTGTTTTGTCTAAACAGAGTACATTTTAGACAAGCAAGTTCTTGTTTACTTTGTAACTTGTTCCTTCCGTTTTCAGATCTTTTTTTTTTTCAAGTGTTTGGGGTGGCATAACATCCGTCATGTCTAAACAAACCACACCGAGTTTTTTGTGCCCCGTTGTTCAGTTGGCAGTGTTCTTACACCTAACCAGTCAAATATGAACACGCCCTCAAATCCAGGATTCACTGGAATTTGGTGAATGGCTCAGAAGAAGTGAAAAGCAATTAACCTGTCCACATACTACATATCTTCTTCTCACTGCATTGAAGGCTTTCTGAAAGGTGTAGAACTTGTTGACCCTGAATCGTGACTGGATTTATCTCTCGCCCACGTAGGTTTGAGGCTACTATGCACTGTGCACAGTCAGATGCATGTTGTGAGAATGTGTTCCAGAATGAGTTCAGAAATAATGTACTCCTTCAGACAGTAATCCCTTGAACTTTCTATTGGATGCTGGGACAAATCCATACACACTTTACTCCTACCTGTAGTGCAATAGGACGTGGTCAGAGTAGCCTGCTGCTGAATCTTTAATGTGAAGATTTGGAGTCAGCGGGAGGCTTCAGCTTCAATACTAATTTTGGGCTGTATTTGGGACTAAGCTGTAACTAGTAGATCTTTACATGGTTTAGCGAAAGGATCTGGTGATTACGGCATAGTAAAGCAATATACATATTAAGTACATTGAGCTGGCTGCGTCTTGCCTCGTTATCTTTATAGCACCAAATGTTTTCAACCATTAGACAAAACAGAGGAGAAGCTGTAGCCAAACTGTGTTTTGGAAATCTGGATCTTATATGTTATTTTTCTTTATGACTGATCATGTATAAAAATGGCATTCAAAGTCTGTAGTTCAACATCTAGCTACATGATTGTCAGGGCAACAGATGGAATATAAGGTACTATTGCCTGACTCTTTAACAGTGTTTACAGATGACCTTGTTTTTTTTTCTTATTTTAAGTGTGCTATTTTAGATAGGACTTGCAGCAAACAGCCGGTCAACAAGTCAGTTTCGTGTGTGAACTGGTAAGACCTTTGGAAATGATGGAAAATGCCTTTAAAGTGCATTCTGACGTGAGTTATGAAGGGAGGCTTAGCCAGCTTATTTCGGAATGTCAGCAGTGGCACGAGCAGACTACAGGTTATCTATTGCGGAAGAAAATAGACAAACAAACGAATAGAAAACAAACCCATAGATAACGGAGAGGGGTGCCACATACCCTTTTCAGCTGCAGAGTGCATCTTGTTAATCTGATCTGTAATAGATTACAGTAATCTAATCCCGGCAACCAGCCGCTTCACATTCCCCAACTCTTTAAATTGCTTACTTGCTCCCCTGCAAACACACACACACACACACACACACACACACACACACATTCCCTCTGCATGTAGAGTATAGACTTGCCCGTGCATTGAGCTGGTTGATATTATGTTGCCTCCACTCCAGTACTGGCAGTGGATATAGCTGTAATGTAACCACTCCATTCAGAAAGCCCCTGAAGACATATAAATATGTGCACTGATGAAAGGCTTGTGTACGGGAACAATTAACTTACAGATCCCTAGGGATTCCAGTAGGTCTGGTTGTTCAGTAGGAGGGAGGATGGAGGCAGGAAGTTTATATCTGACTGTGAGGAGGAAGCGTGTGATAAGCTGCCGGACGCTCACAGCTGACTCTTTCCCCCGGCTCTCCAGCTGGATTGCTCAGCTGACACTTCACGAGACCATCTGACTCATGACCTGGCCTTGGACAGGACAAGCCCTAGGTAAACTGAGCATCCAGGGTAGGAGGCGTCAGAGAGTTTATGGCCCCCTGAGTAATAGTCGCTCTCACCCTGAACTCCGAGCTCGCCAAACAGGCTGCTAAAATCGGCAGCCAGGCCTTCGACATGTAAACAGAGCTTGTGTAATAGTTCGGGCCTTGCAGGCAGACATCACAGCTGTGAATTTAAAACGAGTACAGCTAACTGGTACGGCTCTCCAGCTGCCATATATGTCATCGTGAACGTTCTCCTCTGCTTCTGAAACAATGTTATCCTTCCAACACTGAAAAAGTGGCTTCATGATACATCGATATACACAGTACACGAAACAGTGAGTGTTCACACACTTTTGGTTTCGTGATTATTATATTTCTAGTGTATATATCCTCTCCACACGTAATATATATTTTGCCTTTGTGCTTGTAAATATAAACAAAAAAGTATGTATTATTTAAGCATACACAAAGATATGAAATAAAAGGATTCCACATTAATTATGAGTTATTTGTTGTGAAGCAGTTGCTATGATTAAAGTTTTTAGTTGTCTATGTTAAGAAGTACATGACAAGCTAAATTCTCTTCTAGTATTGTTTTGTCTAAACAGTGTTTAGTGGTGCAGTTTATTGGTTGTTGTTTTCTTTGTAACTTGTTCCTTCCGTTTTCAGATCTTTCTGCAACTTTTTTTCAAGTGACTGCTGGCTTCTCTTTTACCTTTCTTCTCATTAGTATGAGAGATTTTACTTGGAGCTAGTAAACCTAGACTTTAAATGAATAGCTGCTGGAAGACTAAGATTCTACCAGAGAAAAAGTTAGGACTCCACCAGGAACCTGTCAGATCACACACAGAAGACATTTTGCTCCTTGCTCAGGGCAAAATTGTACCCCACCTTCACTAACTGGAACCATATTGTATAACAAAAACAAAGTTTCTGGATACTTTGCCCTTTCTGACTGTATCATATTGTATTGTATGTAATATATTGTGTTTCTGAGGTCTGTGAACAGACTGAAACAGACAATCATACAAAACAGTGGGGCCACATTCAATAACCAAATGGTTAAAATAAAGTCATGACATAAGACAATATTATAATGGGTTGTCATTCAAGCAGCTACTTGTCACAGTTTGTTGACAGATATGTTGACAGACATAAACACTAAAGCTCACAGTGTTATTATTAACACTGGTCACTGCAATATTCCCAATCCGGTCCTGTTAATTAGGAGTATTTAGCAGCTATTTTGTAAAATAAGTAAACATTTGATAGCTTGCCCTGTTATGTATGTTAATTAGCTAATTAGTATTGCTCATTCTGTAACATTGTGCTCTCAGCTTGCCCTGGAAACATTTTCAGGTAAATTATGGTGGAGAAAATAGTTGTTTTTTTATAGCCTTTGTGTTCTTGAATCCATGATATACTCGCAAAGCATACTGAGACATAATTTCCAGATAGCGTTAACGTATAACCCACTCCTCCTGTTGATATGTGACATGTGGTGTGGTTAGTTCATAGTGTTTGGGTCATCTATCACTTACTCGAGTGACTGGACTGTCCTCTGCCTGAGAGCTTTCTTCTGGACACTAACAGGTGCAGCACAAAAGGCCTCATTCATCCATGTCAGGCCCTGTTCTCTCTCCCGCTGCCTCCACTTTGCCCTTTTTGTTGCGCTGTCTACATCATTTTCCCAGTTCCATTCTCTCTTGCTTGCATTAAAGGTTAACGCTTCATTTTGATTTCTTTTTTGTTTCTACTTCCATCCATCCTCTCTGTGCTCTGGGACTCTTTCTCCCTGAATAATTGCACTAAGTGCATGATGTGTAACCTAATTAGAGGCTCTTTTACTTCACTGTCCAGTGACACATCCTTATTGTGTTGGGGTTTTATAGCATAGGCAATGAACAGGGCCATACGGGCTGAGATGGATCAAAATGTTTTTGGAAATTTACAGAAAGAAATATCTTTGCAAAGCAAAGTGGAATTTGTAAGCACTCAGCTTTAATGAGGTCCACTTATATGGGTGGACATTTATATGTGTTACGGTGTATTTCATATGTAAATGACCTGTGTTTTGACAGGCTGCAGTTCAACAAACAGTCATTCAAAAACAGTCCAGGCTGAAACTTCCCTTTATGACTTTAGGGTGAGTGGGCGAGGCTAAACTGTTCTAGGTTGAACAGGTGCATATGTGTAATTGTGGCATCACAAAAATGTTAAAATCAAAACACACTGTAGGATTTATGACTTAATTTATAGACAAGGTATTAAACATGCATACAAGGGAGCGAATGGTTCGTTTTGAAGCTTTAACAAGGTTTACATACCACCTCTGTTTCAAGAAAGTGAAGAAAATTTTGTTTTCTACATTGAAGTTCAAAGTCTCATTAAATCTATTAATGAGAATTAGAGAATGGCACAATAAGCACCATGCTTGTACTGTAGTGGCCTACATAATTTTAAACATGCTGTGCATACACATAACAACAGTCATCTTGTTCCCTAATGAAATTAACCAAATTAAAGATAAAAAAGGGGGGAAAAATCTGAAGAAATTTGAAGAGCAAAAGAAATCTCTCAATACTTATAAACATTGTAGTAATATGTAATTTAGAAGGAAAGAACCATGTTCTTACAAACAAATAAAAGTGATCATTATCACTTTTATTATCACAGTCACTCAGGCCTACCAAGGTGTGTGCACAGCGCACTAGACAGAAAAGAGGCCTCATCTGAAGCTGTTAGAGAAATTAATCATGAATCATTTGTGCATGCAACAAAGAAAACTAAAATATTAGCTCGCACTGTTACATTATTAACAAAATTAAATTTTCATTTCATTACCCAGTAAATATTAAAGCACATTTGCTGGATTTTAAACCACAGAGTGCAAGCTGATGGATGAGGCTAATAGCTCAGCACGCTTCAGAGCAGGATGGAGTTTGGCTGCTTGTTACAATAACGCCGCTTCAGTTTTTTTGTGGAGTTGAGTCAGAACTGAACCTGTTTTGTGTTGTTTCAAGCTGTTAATCTGTTATTTAGCATGGCGAAATACATAACAGTCAATCAAAAGCAGTCATTTTTCCCCCTGAAGTTGTCAATATAAAACATACAAAGTAAATCAGATGTGTTTATAGGTTTTACACATCTGTTTTAAAGCTAGAAGACAACAAAATAAGCATTGCTGTATTACTTCTACAGGCTGAAACTCATTTACAAGCAGCTCATTATTGGACTGAAAGTCCCCTTTTAAAACCTAATGCTGTTAGAAATGTGTATCTAAAAGAGCAGCTGTTAAATTTACAAAAATATTGTTCAGCCCTAGTGAGAATGTGTCTTAGAGGTACAGGCAGTTAGTTACATGCATTTGTTAATTATGAATCTTTCTGGCCTGACATGACTAATAATTATCCTAATTAACACTGATGGACTTGGCTTCACTCATGCAGTTGGACCCAGTGACAGAACAAGAAAGGACGAGGTGTTTGTACAAACAGACAGACTGTCTCTCACACACACACACACACACACAAACACACACACACATATACACACACGCTGAGGCCCTGTCTGAGATACACCCTCAGGGTGGAGTGTACCGGGGAACCACGTGCAGACGCAGGGATGCTTGAGCAGACGCTGGTGCAATGTGGCGAACAGACACACACGTAAGCATTTCAGGAACCGAAAGCTAGAGCTCAGCACATGTCCTTACTAATGCACGGGGCTTTAGGAAACTCATATCGACGTCCAGATAAACAGGCTTACAAGAAGATGACAACGAATTTACAGTAGCTTATATAACGTAAGACAGAAAGTACAATAAAGTGGATAGTGAAGCTCTGTGAGACTCAGATGTGCCTCTCTATAACACCTCCACAGTGCAAACCGAGAGTATGTAAACACACAGTGATGTATGCCTGTGTGTGCGTGTGGCCGGGGAAAGGGGGTGATGTTTTCTGCGAGTATTTGAAAGGAGGAAAGGGAACAGCAGGGGTCCTAACTAGCAGGACTTATTTTTAGCCATGGCCATGAAGTTTGATCTAAGAGTTCTTGGGAACGAAGGGGGAGGGAAGGAAAAAAGGCTCCAGACTTCCACAAAAGGACACTATGGGACACAAGCAAAGTGAATTTGTGCTGGGTGGTATATGGTCTATACTGGTGGTCATGCAATAATATTGACTTACAGCTGCAGCAGAAATGAGAATGAAAATGTTGTTGACATGCGTATATGTGCTCCATGGTGCTTCAAATTCTGAAGAGTAGTTAAAATACATAAAAAAAGACTAAATATGTAATAAATCAGTTTTTTCTTGAAATGTATTATTTCTCTGGTTGGTGTTCACAGAAGTGTGTGAGGTTCCATTTGATGTGATTTCAATAAAAGAAAACCACTCAGATCAGGATAATCAACATGAGCTGGTGAACATACAAACTTGAATATTATCTGATACCATCAAATTAATATTATTGAATATCATTTATTAGTACTGCCCAAGTACTAAAAATAGTAATATTGATAGATGCGTTATTTAGAGAAAATAACCCACTTTATTCACTTAGTAGAGAAAGTAGCTTATGAATACACATATTAACTTCCTCTCTCAGCCAGTTTTGAAATGTGGAACCTCCTGGTTACCATCATTCTCTGGTGATGTTACTTTCGCAGGTATTGCCATGGTTTTCAGTCCCCTCAGCCCTTCATCACTTTGACCCATACAGGTCATGCTAAACCAACATTGGGGCTCACCAGAGTCAAGTGATCACAATCCAATACTTGTATTCTGAGCATGAAAGCTATATTTGTCAGTTGACCCTGAACGTGCAAATCTGCAAGCAGCCACAAGAAAATAAGCATGGCAAAAAAGCTAAACTAAGCTTTTAAGTCTTCTAAGGGCATTGGAGGAGGAATCTAGCTCTGCCCTACACAGTTCTTTTGTGTTCTCATGGACTCAAAACTGATTTTGTACCAAGCAGGTCTTGAGAAGCATAATACATACAAACAATGCCTGTGTAATTTATTTTGATGATCATTACCCCAATACTGGCCTTTGCAATCATAACACAGAAGACTAAGGCAATATGTAGTAATGTAGAGCTCTTTAAGAAACCACAAAAGTGACCATCTCAGACTGTCCAGGTGAGTTTCTGTGGGTGTTTAGATTAATCGAGACAGACGTAATGGTCAAAATAATGCAGGCCAATCCTTTTTCATTCCAAATCTAGGGTTCGCTGAAGTATTGAGGCACAAAACAGGCACGGCATGTGAATATAATTTTGCTCTCGTATTATCACGTCATATTGTGCAACCCGACAAACCACTCTTAACGTTAACTTTCCAGAGGTATGTGCACTAGAGCAGCTCAGATGTTTATAAATGTTGGGGTTGACGTGAGCGCCTGAAAGCCTCTATTCTCTGTGCATCACCGCCTTAGGATGGATCAGTGATTTCGAAATGAATTTTGAGTTGTTTTGTGATCGGCCCACAGTAGCGTCTAGCTGTTTAATTCCCAGCACCCGGTGCCAGAGAGGGGATTTGCGGTGCATCCGCCGCACCGGGGCAAGCCGATCACAGCCAACACAGCAGAAATGTGCAGTCACAGACTGTGGCTGGGTGTTGCCTCACCAGTCATTCAATTGTTCTTAATTTGCGCCATCTGCTGGTCTGTCCTGAGCTGAGACGCAGGAGTAGGATTACACATCTTCGTTTTTCTGCTGGGCACCGACTAAATGCCAATGCTGAAGCAAATATTTTTTGCTGTGGTCAGCCGCGGCATCAACAGCCTTGCACCCCTCCAAATGGTTAACCCTCCCCCCACAGCTTTGCACAGTGCAGCCAATGGCAGAGGATTGGCAGGTAGCCAACATAACCTAGCGTATTTAGGAGGGTTACATTCTTGCAGTAAAAGTGAATGGACACAAAGCCTTCAGCATTCCTCTCTCCCAGCACATTTTTTAAAGGGGAACTCAAATTCATTCTGCAGCCAGTTGCTCTCAAACTCCCCGCCCTATAACAGTGCCAAGGACTCAATATTAACACACCGTACCTTAAGTTTGTTTATAATCAGAGAATTATATTAAGGAACTGACTTTTTAAAGTGATTATGTCATCAGTTGTGCCAAATGACCAGCATGAGCCGATGGATGATAAGATGTGTAGAGAGATTCGGGGACGAAACATTACTGCAAAGCATCTCTTCATTTAGCTTAATTAGGCTATCGATCATGTGGTTCATAACCATCTCATTTCTTAATGCCACCATGTTCCCTGTGCGGCCCAGTCTGAGCATTATGTGTGTGTGGTGTTTTCAAGGACCGGAAGTTGACCAAGGCGGAGCAGCAGCGTTTCAAAGAGGAGGCGGAGATGCTGAAAGGTTTGCAGCACCCCAACATCGTGCGCTTCTACGACTCCTGGGAGTCGGTGCTGCGAGGGAAGAAGTGCATCGTCCTAGTCACCGAGCTCATGACCTCAGGAACACTTAAAACGTCAGTGCTCGTGCTTTCTCTTTCCTTTTCACTGTTTGTCTCCTGCTTTCTGAGTCTGATCCCCTGGTTATTTATAATCTGAAGGACACGGCGACAAAACAGAGTGGAGCTGTGAGGAAGAAGCACTCGTGCTATGCAGTTCTTACATGACATAGTCTTGTTTCTATGGTGATATGCTGCAAGGTATTCTCCACCCAAAGCCCAGGGATGCAAATCATGACCAGTTGGCATAACCTCATTTGCATTTGCCAACTAACTATTTTATGAAGATTCTGCACATTATTCACAAAGAGTAAATGTGGAATTTCTCACAAATAATAATGATCTGTCTGTCATAACACCTCCAAAATAACATATGTAGCCCTTTTTTTCTGTAACAGACGGTGTCACAAGGCAGCTTTATAAATACAGACGCATGCTTGTTCTGGATGACTCCTCTGGTTGCTGTGCATTTTACAGATACCTGAAGCGCTTTAAGGTGATGAAGCCAAAAGTGTTGCGCAGCTGGTGCAGACAGATCCTGAAGGGCCTGCAGTTCCTGCACACACGCACACCCCCAATTGTACACCGAGACCTCAAATGCGACAACATCTTCATCACAGGCCCCACTGGCTCAGTGAAGATTGGCGACCTGGGCCTGGCCACACTCATGAGAACCTCCTTCGCTAAGAGTGTCATAGGTAAATATGCCACTCAACTTTACAGATTCTGATGGGTCATAGTATTGTCACTCTGTGTGGTGTGTCAAGCTGGCCCTTGATGTAGAGAAAGCTTTTTGCTGTACTTACAGTATATCATTGTTGCACTTCACTCTCAAAGTGATCTGTTGTTTCACAATAAAAAATTGTAACAAATATGATTTTATTCGTTGATGAGCACTTGATAAGCTGCTGTGTCTTTGCCCAGGTACCCCAGAGTTCATGGCTCCAGAGATGTATGAGGAGCACTATGATGAGTCTGTGGACGTCTATGCCTTTGGCATGTGTATGCTTGAGATGGCTACATCTGAATACCCCTATTCTGAATGCCAGAATGCTGCACAGATCTACCGCAAAGTCACCAGTGTAAGGCGTCTTGGAAGTGTTCTATTTAATGGTGTAGGGTTATTGTGATGTAGTTGCATCTTATAGCTGACTGGAAAGTTTTGGTCCACACTGAAATGTATTAAGGCCAGTTTTAATGTTTTGTAATGTTGATTGACCCAAGTAGATTTTACCTGAAGGTAAAGGCATGAAGTAAAATTAAACATTCAATAAATGTCTGCTGTTTCTCTTTGTAGGGGATCAAGCCTGCCAGTTTTGACAAAGTAAATGACCCAGAAATTAAAGAAATAATCGAGGGCTGCATTCGTCAGAACAGAGGGGAACGGTAAGGCGTGTTTCAAAACCATGTTGTATAGTTCACAAAAATGTTAAGCGAAGCGGGAGGTACACTTTCTTTTCTTCATCACTGTTACACCCATAGGCTTTCCATTAAGGATCTCCTGAACCATGCCTTCTTCGGTGAGGACACAGGTGTGCGGGTGGAGCTGGCTGAGGAGGACACAGGTTGCCAGGATTGCCTGGCTTTACGCATCTGGGTGGAAGAGCCTAAGAAGCTGAAGGGAAAACACAAAGACAACGAGGCCATTGAGTTCAGCTATGACCTGGAGAATGACAGTGCTGAGGAAGTAGCACTGGAGATGGTAAGGATTTGTAAGCATTGGTAAGCATTTGTACTGTGATCACAATATGCACGCCAGGGTGAAGTAATCAGGGAATATAGCCATAGAAGCTGTATTTAACATTAGAGTTGCAGTCTTGTTCCCGTCAATGCCGAGCATTATGAAGAGCGAGTGATTTCGCCACTCGGCTATAGGGCCAATTACAAAGCACCCACATCTGCACTGATCCCAAAACTACTCTATCCTCAGCTGCTAATATGTAATAATACTTCAAGTGGGATGATTATTCTCAGTGCCAGAGTTAAATGTGTGAAGTAGCAATGGCCGTTGTTACAACAAACTTACATTACCATGAACACCTTTTAAAAAATTAAACACGTTTCATTGCTAAAATAAGTAAAAGCGGTTCAAAGGAGCTTGCCAGGTTTTACAATAGTCTTAAAGAACTCATACCTGCAGCTATGATATAAGTAACTATTAGTATTGTATAATTTAAGAATGTAAAAAAGTCTCTACTTTGTAAAGTTACCAATACAGATAATGTATTTTATGTCCATAACATGCAGTACTAGTGGAGAGTATTAGAAAGGCACAAAGAGAAAGTAGCACAGAGAGGGTGGTATTGGTAAGCTGACGCAATTGATGACTGCATGCTATTTATCATCAAACTGTCCTACATTCTGTTTCTCTCTACACACCTCCATTACTCTTTTCCCACTGTATCCTGAGCATGTACTGCAGTTTAGGTCACCCAGACAAATTTTCAGCATCCCAAGCCATTTTCAGTCACAAGCAACTAGGTCAGCAGTAGTAGACTTCTAAAGAGCCAAACCTGGTCAGGAATCTTATTACCAGACAAATTTTGCTTTTTGCAAAATTACTCTCCATACATAAACAAGCTATTGTGATGTGCATGGTGCAACACTATATCAGCATTTTGAATTTGTACTTCATATGTGGTTTGGGTGGGTTGGTGTGAAATGGTCAGCAACCTCACTTGTGATTTAAGGGTGAGGTCAGTGGTATTACACTGATTATTACAATTATGTATAATTTATATTTCTCTCTCTCTCTCTCTCTCTCTCTCTCTGTCTCTCTCTCTCTCTCTCTCTCTCTCTCTCTCGTTATTTGCCCTCTCCAGGTAAAGTCTGGGTTTTTCCATGAGAGTGATGCAAAGGTGGTGGGTAAGTCTATAAGAGACAGGGTGGCTCAGATTAAGAAGTCTCGTGAGAGACGTCAGCAGCAGAATCTGGACGTGCGCCGGGACTCTTCTGCACCTGCTTCGGCTTCTTTCTCCTATCCGCACCCCTCCTGCCCCTCCTCGCTGGGCCCTGGGGCTGCTGCTGCTACAGCTGCTCCAACTGCTACTCCTGTTGGGGCCACTGGGGGGCAGGTAGAGGCAGAGGACTTGCCAGAGGTGGACCAACATGTTCGACAGCAGATTCATAGCAGCACCACGCTTGCCCCTACAGGTAACTCATTCGCTATGGAGCAGTGTTGGGAGTAACGCGTTACAAAAGTAACAATTACTGTAATGCATTGCTTTTTGCTGTAACGCAGTAATGTGAGGCGTTACAGAAAAAAAAATGGTAATATTTTCCTCTGTATAAATGTCAGTAACGCGCGTTACAATGCATTTTTAACCTGAAATGAGGTGGAGATTTTTTTTTCTTCATTTCCCTTTGGCTTTAGGTACTCATACAGCAAACACAGAGCCTGATACTAAACCTTTTTTGCAAATTCAGGTGCTAAATTGTTGTGGACAAAACTGATTTATAAGCCATAATGTACCGTTTCTGACGTTTAGGACTGTCCACAGTACTTGAACATTTTCGTGATACACAATATGCATCATAGTGTGCCGTTTTTTTCTGAGGTTGTAACAGACAAAAATGCACTGAAAACAAATGCAGGTATGCACTAAGAATACAATCGTTTTTATGCAATGCTTTATATACTGTGCTTGACTAAATAAAATCAAGGAGGATTAGCTATTCTCTCTTTTGTTCAGTGATCTTTGACCCTATGAACAGTGAGTTCTTTTAAACAGTGCCGTGCTCTGTAGAATGAAATCCGTTTCACTTAAATAACTTCAGCAAAATAAATTGACCGTGCAGCAACATTAGTCACCAGGAAGTATCAGCCGGCACATACCTTGCATGCTCTTGCAAGAAAAAGGAAAACATTGATATGCTGATATGATCCCATGGTATATATCATGCATACATTGTTGGGCAATAGATATTCTTACTAAAAATGATGAAGTGCTTTAGGACGTATGCTACAGAGCAAGCTTGTGTCTCAACCTGAATGGTCTCTTACATTCTGACATTCTGGTAACTAGTTAAGGATTGTATCAGTTAATGATTGTCCAAGAGCATATATGTTGTTAACAGTTTATTATTATTATATATTTTTTCTTCTTTATACACTTTTAGGGAAAATATATGTATTCTGTTTTTTAAACACAAGATAGCGTAGCCACAATGTTTTCACTTATACTT
Source organism: Brachyalestes nurse (assembly GCA_037974405.1). Taxonomy (NCBI): domain Eukaryota; kingdom Metazoa; phylum Chordata; class Actinopteri; order Characiformes; family Alestidae; genus Brachyalestes; species Brachyalestes nurse. The sequence continues at coordinate 5,909,053 of JBBPCY010000136.1, forward strand.
ACAAAATAACAAAGAATTCTGCACTGATTTTCTGCAGACTATAAATCTTGATATTATGTTCCATTTTGTCTTTAATTTAAAAATGTAGACAAATACTTCGTCACAATAAAGATAACAATATTGTCATTTTGCCTCCCCAAGTTTTTAGCAGCAAAGGGCAGCTCCTAAAACCAAGAACAATGAGGCACAGTGAGGAATCAAAATATTCCTTGATGCAACTGTAATATTCACTGCAATCCATATTCATTTCCCAAATTGAACAGAATGTCTTTTTAAAAGAACTTGATTGATTTACATCTCTATCTTTTTTTCACTGAACTTGCATGTTTCCTTCCATCCCAAGATTGCTGACTCACTCTTTAACTCTGTTAGAACCTGTGCATCAGCTGGCATGCCCAATTGCTAGGCATTGCTTTATTTTGTATGGCCGCATAAGTACTGAATGCTAGTAGTGTCACATCTTTCTTATATGTTTTCAGAGGTGGAAAGCCTCTCTGCAGTCAGTGGGGAGTCGTTTGCGAGCGGGCAGAGCCAAGCCTACCCTGTAGCTGGAGATTCGGGGAACCCTTATGCGCATGCTCAGACACGCTACCCTGCTGGAACCTCTGTACGTATTCCTTTCTTGAGAACCACTGACACTAACTGTATGCCTGGAAATCTTGCAGTCTAATGTGTGACTTTGGGTTTGGGTTTTTGATTCATAGTAAAACAAGCACTCAGAAACCACCACTCTTGTGAAATCGGTCAGAATTAAACATTGGTTCAATTTTAAAACTGCACACTGGCAATAAACGAAAAGAGGTATTTTGTCAAAGGAGTATATACATTGGTGGATAAGCAATGTTTTCTTTATTTATCAGGTAGTGCAAAGTGCAGGGGCAGTGTCTCACCCTCAGATGCTTCCGATTGGTCAAAGTGGAGGGCTTCCAAATGTGCCTATTGGCCAGAGTGGTGGGATATCTGGCGTGTCCATTGGCCAAAGTGGTGGTGGGGCTCCTAGCATTCCCATGTCACAGACTTTCATTCAACCAGTCGCTATGGCAACACAGGTCTCATCTGGTGTACCGCAGCAGTATTCTCAGGTGACTGTCTCCCTCGTGTCCAGCTTCTCTTCCTTCTCTTTATATTCTCTTTTTGTCAACATTTCACTGGACACAGTATTGTACTCTAGATTTAATGTAATAAGGATCCAGGGAGACCTGAATCAGAAGTGCAGGTACACCTACCTTAGAACAGCAGCCTGTATTTTTTATGCTACTATGCAGTTTTGTCTTTCATGGAATATAAGGAGCCACCACAAAGGCATTTCACACTTTGTATAAAAAGGAAGAACATGCGATCACAATGGTTTTTGAATGATGCATGTAGTGTTTCCACAATGCTCAGTTCACAACTAACATGTTTTTTCCACTGTGTGTTTAACACCACCTGGATAGGATTTTTATAAACTGTTATGAGCAGTGTTCTACTATAAAGCAGATTTCAGCAAGAGTCAGTATTGCTGGCTTTTAGTACTGCATTACCAGTTCAAGTCCTAATAGTAATCGTTAGAAGTGTTTGACTGGAACTAATTTTCATTTAGGCTGTTTTAATAAATTCAAATGAAGATTCAGAGAGTTCTATTCTATGACACATATACAATGCTACTGCATGTTACCTTTATCATGTTGCTACTAATGTTACCTTTAACCAAACCTTAGCAGTAATAACAATTGTAAATGAACTCATGTCAGCCTGGTGCAATAGAATTCAGCATAGTAGTGTGAAAACCATGCACATTTTACCATTTACATGATCATGGCCTGAATTCTGTGATTTTGGATCATTCTTAAAGATTCTGTTAGTTCAGAGGTCATTAAAAGAAATTATTCATTTTCAAACGGAAATGTTAAACTCTCATTCTGGATATAACTCTCATTAGTAAATGTTCATGCTATTTGACTGGACCTCAGATTGCACATTATCCTGTTACCCTTGGATGATTAATGACCCGTACTAATGCTTACTCTTGCTCTCTCTTTTTTCCTCAACCCTTTCTTTACCACAATTCATTCTTTTTCACAATCACTTTCATCCCATGCTCTCCCCAATCATTGCTATTTTTAAACGCAATCTACAGTCCCTTGCCACATATCCCACAGACGTGCCACAAATGGCTCTCCACCAGCCGGGAGAGGCAGTAGCTCCCCATGCTTCTCTCATACAGTCACAGTCATACATAACCCCCATTTCCCCCCAGGCACCCATTAACACCCTGTCTGCTTCCATCTCTGCTGGGGAACCCGTAGGATCACTATTGGGTAGCATGATACCGCAGACTCAACAGACCCAGTCTAGTGTTGCACCTGTGCAGCAGCCTGAGATCACACCCCAACAAGCTGCAGTTCAGCCACAACAGATAGTGTTGGATCCACAGAATACACTGTTACAACAACAGCCACCACCATCGCAACAAACAAATGTACAACCACAACCCCAGGTAGTTCTATTACAACAACAGAGGGACCAACTTCAGCAGCAGAGCCTTTTACTGCAACAGCCTTCTGCTTCATCAGGAATACAACCTCAGCAGATCAAGCAGCCGCAGGTGGTTTTGCAGGAGCAGCAGCTGCTTTCAGGTGCACCTCAGCAGCCATATATTCCACCACAGCAACAGCAGTCTCTGGCTCACTCTCAGTATGTGGAGTCTCAGCAACAGGTATACACACAGCAACCTGGGGGAATGCCCCAGCATCAGCAGGCGGTAATTCAGCCGCAGGTCCAGCAGCAGGTTTCAGTTCAGCAGCACTCATTAGAACAGCATCAGCAGCAGAAACCGCAGTTGTTACTGCAAACACAACAGAATCAGCAGGTGTATGTGCCACGACAGGCCGAGCCGCAAGAGCAGGCCGTGTTACAGCAGGCAGCAGTGATGCAGTCAACCCCCCAGCCATTACAAACTATAGAGAAGCAACATGCAGCACTTGTCATACAACATCAAATGGAGCAACAAAAGCAGCAGCAACAACAGATAGAGCAACGACAAATACTTCTCCAACAACAACAAAGTGCTGTGGTACAACAGAAGATGGAACAACAGCAGCACACTCTACAACAGCAACAGCAAATGGAGCAACAACAAGCTATTTTAAAACAGGTGGAGCAGCAAAGGCAGAAACAGGCATTATTGCAGCAGCATTTAGAGCAACAACATGCTTTACTGCAGCAGCAACAACTAGAGCAGCAACAAGCTATGCTACATCAACAGCAGCAGTTTGAACAGCAGCAAGCTTTGTTAAAGCAAAAGCAACCGCAGTTGGAACAACAGCAAGCTCTATTACAGCAACAGCAGCTTGAGCAGCAAGCTCTTGTGCAGCAACAGTTAGAACAACAACAGGCACTCTTGAAACAGCAGCAAATAGAGCAGCATCAACATACGCTACTGCAGCAGCAGCTAGAGCAACAACAGAAGCAAGCTCTTTTACAGCAACAACAGCAAGCACTGCTCCAACAACAACAATTAGAGCAACAACAAGGTCTGTTACAGCAAAAACAACTGGAGCATCAGCAATCTTTGCTACGGCAGCAGCAACAGTTGGAGCAACAGCAGCAGCCGATGCTTCAGCAAACTCCACATTTGCAACTTGCACAACCTCAAAAACAGCAACAAACTGAACAGCAAGCACTTCATCGTCAGATGGATCAACAGCAGCAAGTGTTACTACAGCAACAGAGAGAACAGCACTTGCAACATCAGGCATTACTACAGCGCCAACAACAGATTGAGTTACAGCAGCACCAGGCTTTATTTAAGCAACAACAGGAACAGCAACAGATACAACAGCAAGCTTTGTTGTTACAACAACAGCAGCAACAGCAGTTGGACCAACAAGCAGCTCTGGGACAACATCACAGTGGACAACAGAAAGCTGTCACTCTTGAAACAGTACAACAACAGCAGCAGGCTCTACTCAAGCAACAACAAGAGCAGCAGCAACTACAACAGCAAGCCTTGTTATTACAACAACAGCATCAACAGCTGGACCAACAGACAACTCTTGGGCAACATCACAGTGGACAACAGAAAGCTGTCACTCTTGACACTGCACATCAGCAGGCTCTGTGCAAACAGCAGGAACATCAGCAGCAAGCTTTACTCAAGCAACAGCAGGAACAGCACCAGTTACAGCAGCAAGCTTTGTTAATGCAGCAACATCAGCAGCTGGACCAACAAACAGCCCTTGGGCAACTTCACAGTGGGCAAAAACAGACAACAATCCTCGAGTCAGTTCAACAGATCAGTCAAACACCACAGAGTATGACTCAACATATCACGTCCCCTCCTCATCAGACACATACAAGTCTAACTCAACAACAAATCGAGCAAGAGCAGCAAGCATTCATCCAGCAGCAAACTGTTCTCTCACAGCAACAACATAGACCATCCATTGTGGAGTCACCTGGAGTTCCAGTTATTGCTCAAGCAGTATCACAAATGGTTAGCTCCCAAATTCCAAGTCAAATGCAAACCCCAGTCCACATTCAGCAGCTTATACCAACTCCATCCACAGTTCAACCTCAGTCACAAATCCATCATGAAGTTGAACCTGCTCCGCAAATCCACGGTCAAATCCCAGTGCAGATCCAAAGTCATTCAACACCACTGTCAATGGTTCCGGTTCCGGGTCAGATTCCTCAAGCTGTCCAACAAATCCAAGCTCCAGTACAGACCCCAGCACCAGTACAGTCACAAATACAGAGCCATACTCTCCCAGCACAGGCACAGACTCAGATGGTCCAGCAAGGACAGAGTCTTCCAGCTCAAGTCGTACCATCTCAAGCAGTAGCTCCAGTCCTTTGTCAAGTCCCACCAGGAGCTCCTGCAGCTCAAGTATCAAGCCAGGTGCAGCCTCAAGTACAGGCCCCTTCTACCTTGCTGGCAGCACAGTACACTCAAGTTCCACAGGTTGGTCAGCCGACCATTCAGCCGGTTCAGATGGACCTTAGACATGGTACACAGCAGCAGCATCTTCCATCTCAACAGTATCACCAAACAGGGCTGTCGCCAGTATCAGTGGAAAGTTCCATTGTTGCATCCTCAGCTACTGCAGTGCCCACCACTTTAACTACCACACAGCAATATTTGCAGCAGACAGGCCAGTCTCAAGTGCAAGTTCAGGCACAGACCCAGGCTGTGCTACATGTGCAGCAGCAGTCAGTGCAAAATGCAATGCAACCCGTTCCATCTGTACAACCTCAAGTTCCTCAACACTATGAACAGCAAATGCAGCCCGTGCAGCAGCTAGCACAACCACAGATTCAAGCCCAGCCAGTTTTGACGCATGTGCAGCAGCCTGTTCCATCACAACAAGCTCCAGGGGTTCTAGATCAACAGCCGTCTCAAACAGCGCCTGGCTTGCACTCCGTAATTCCTTCACAAGTGCCGCCAAGTCAGGTTCCTCAAACGCAAGTGAGGGCTGTCCCACTTTACAGTCAAGTTGTAGCTTGTCCTCCACCTTCACCACAACACCAGCCACAAACAATGATCTCTGCCCATACACACACCCAGACAAGCACCCAGGCACAATCCCATACCCAGACACAGACACTCATTCAAACACAGGCACACTCACATACACAGACACAGACACACACCGAGACACCAGGCACGTTTGCACAGACACCTTACCCGCAGGCTGCATTTCAACCCCCACAGATCCCTTCCAGTCCATCCCATACCTCCTTCCAGACATCTTCCACCCTGACAAGCCTTCATCCTGGTCCCCCAGCAGCAGAATTCCCTGCCCCAGCCCAGGCACAGCAGTGCCAGGCTGGACTAATAAATATGGTTCCTACATCCCCTCCTCCTGTCAATGCTTCACAGCCCCTTGGTTCTAACGGCCCTGTCCTTCCCCCGACTTCACTGGCAGACTGTGACTCTGCATTGCTGGGCATTGCGCAGGTACAGAAGCACATCCCTTCTAATGTAACCACTGTACTTCATAGTTGCATGGCAGGATATCCCATTCAATTTTGAGGGCAAAGAGATATAATGTCAGCCGCCTCTCTAATTCAGTTTAATAAAAATTCTGTTACTTTGTATGCTTTAAATCACAGCTAAATACTCCACCTCAAAATCAAACCTATGCTTACATAATCAAGCTTGTTATTTCTGGGGTGTTTTGATTTGTTTTCTGTGGACCTTTTAAAACTTTGACAATTATTTTGCATTTATTTAAAATGTATTCTGTTGGTGTTTGGTGCTTTTTGTATACATATATATTTGTTTATGTCTTCATCTGAATGAACAGGAGAGCCCACACCAGTCTGGCAATCGACATTCTTCATCGGGGTATGTTTCAGACTTTTACACCCCTGTCGTTTATTTAACTCATCATTTATGACTTATATCTCATAAACATTTTCTGCAGTGCTAATTAATTTCAGTAATGTCCATTTCAAGTAGTGGGTGATGTGCAACAGTATGGGAGGTGACTAAGCAAATGAATAACCAGGAGTGATTTACTATTCTGGAGTTCATCCATGAACCTGGAAAAGAAATGCAATTACTCTTGACAGTGGCCAAAGGCATGTGAGAGGACAGGAAGAGTGACAAAATAGCATACATTGCATTACTTTTTCAGATTTGTTATTATAAGAAATCGTTATAGACTTCTCATTTGTTAGGAAACCTGTATCTGCATGTTATATTCTGATTTACATTTGAACATTTGCTATCAGGCCTGCTCCAGCCTATGGAGACGAATCTCAGTTACTCATAGTCAATGGGAAATTGGAGAAAGTGAAGTCTCAGAGGAGATCTTCCTACCAGCGGCCCGAGAGAACCACTCACTTTCAGCTAAGCATGCTGCAGGTCAGTTTTAACTATAGCCATAATTAAATTGTGTTACAGTATATTGAATGAGCAATACGAACTTGGCTGCTAAGGATATAGTTCACTAAAAACTAAACAAGACTAAACATTTATGCATTTTGTAGGTATCAAAGACTGGAGACAACATGGTGGAGTGCCAGCTAGAAACCCATAGTAACAAGATGGTCACGTTCAAGTTTGATATTGAGGGAGATGCACCTGAGGACATAGCAGATTATATGGTAGGAAATTTAACCGTTAAATTGTGAATTTTGTGCTGCTTAGTGTGTTTGTGTCCTTGCTTCCTGAGAATGAAATATTTTGCTGTGGTTTGACTGCTTTCACTTGCTCTGTTGGTGAAATTCTATATGTCATCTTGTGTAGGTGGAAGAAGACTTTGTCCTTGATTCAGAGAAAGAGAAATTTGTAGAGGATTTGAGGTCTATAGTAAAGAAAGCCCAGGAGATTCTCAGCACTCTGTCTCAGGTTTGGCTGCTCTTGCTTTGTGAAACCCCACATGTTCTATATATCTTAAATTTATCGTAAAATATTATGATAATTGCTCACTGTGTTTTACTTCAGTAGTTACTGTTTAAAGATTAACATGTCAACCCCCTCCCTCTCTCAGACTGGATCTATGGAGCAGTTACATGTGAGCACTCCAAGTTCAGCTAGTGAGTGTTTTGTTTAATTTTTCATTATCTGCTTGTGCTTTGTTGGCTTAGTGTAAAGATTAGTTTAACGAATAGTTATTATAACGTACTATTTAAGTTTTTTTCATTATTTAAGTCAACTTTGCCTTTTGTTGTCAGATACTAATAGAGAAAATTACTATATTGACAGCACTGATGAATTACTGAATTCCTTCCATCTCTTACTTTCTATTAGTGGACTCTGCCCCTCAGTCTTCTCCAGTGGGCCGCTGGAGATTCTTCATCAACCAGACCATTCGCCATCGCGACTCTCACTCCAATCAAGGAGCCGTCACTCCACCTCCAGGAGGAGAGAGCCAGAGCCCCAAAACCATAGAAACTGAGAGAGGTACTCAACACCATTGTCCACTTTAGAACAGGCATTGAATTAAGACTGATATGTCTTTCAGATTATGTAGTAATGTAGATTCCTTTTTTATTATTTCTATAATATTTTGTGATCAGAGCTCTTAGTCTAGTATTGTTGGTTCATGATATGTCTTTATTGAGAGTGACCATTTGTCCATGCTTGCTGTAGCTTCAGACCATGAAGGTTCTCAGCAGTCAGACAGCCTATCTGGAGTCACATCTCCCCCGTGCTCATCACTTTCGGCGGCTTCCCACCCCACTGTCATGTCTGTCCCAGCCTCAGCCACTGTTTCCTCTGTTCCTGATACCATTGCCTCAGACTCTTCCAGCTCTGCCCCACCAACTCACGCGTTCCCAGCCTCAGCAGCTGCCGCGATCCCTCAGGACATAACAGCTACCCCCCAGCCTGCTGCTGACACAAATTCTACAACCATTATTCAAGCCCCAGTTCCTAATCTGGCCTCTGCCCTTCCTGTTTCCTCTTTCCCTGTGACTGAACCTGTTCTTGCTCCTGCCTCTAACATGGCCTCAAAAGGTGGACCTGGTGCTATAGTGCACAGCATGCCTGAGAGCCAGCAGGCGCTCTCTGACTCCTCTGCTCTCAGCGCCCCATCCGTTTCCATGTTAAATCAGGGTGATCAAGTACAGCAGCAGCAACAGCAGCCGTTGACTCAAGCTCCAGTAACAACAATACAGCAGAGCGAGATGCTCCAGCAAGGCCTCCCACTCCAACAACTCGCAGAGACACAGCCAATACAGCCTGCAGTGGTCAGTATCGATCAGTCTCAGATTCAGCAAAAACAGATTCTGTTACAGCAACAACAACAGTTGCAGCAAACCGTGCATCAGCTAAATCAACAAGTTCAGCTGCAGCCTACTCACCCAGAACCACACACCCTGCTACAGCCGATAGAGTTAGTGCCTCAGCCTCTAGCCCAAACCAATGTTCCCGCAGGCCTTGAGCAAAACACACAGTTTATGGCCTTTCAAGCTCAGCATCCAGGATCTCACTTGCTCCCAGCACAGCACTTGGTATCACAGCAAATACCACAACAACAGGGACAGCATGACCCTGCACCACAACCGCTAGGTCAACAGGCTGTCCACTTACAGCCACACATTCAGCAACAGCAAGCTAACCTGGAGCCGATGCAGCCACAAGCAGTGGTGCAGCAGCAGGCAGTGCCCATGCCGCAGTATGTGCAACAGGAATCCTTCCAAGATCCTTTACAACACAGAGCACAGGTTCAGTCTATGAAACCACAGCAGATACCTGCAGAGCAAATGCAGCCTCAGCCAATGGTACAACAGGTGCCACAGGAGACACTACCCTCCCAGCCGGCTGCACCGCCCATGCAGAAGCAGACGTCTTTACAGCAGTCTGAATCCGAGCTGTCCACTGGTGAGGCTAGCATTACAGACGATAGCCACTCTGCTCCTCTCCAGCTTTCATCTGATGTCACTCTACCCCCTCTGCCACTCTTGGAAACAACCGTTCCACCAGTGGCCCACATACTCACACCCTCCCCCGCCCAGCCATCCTCAGTGGCTGAGTCAGACAGTGAAGGGCCCCCAAAAATTGAGTTTGTCGACAACCGTATAAAAACACTGGATGAGAAGCTGAGGACTCTTCTGTACCAGGAGTACAGTGGCAGCGGAACCCCGTCAGCAGGATCTGCCTCTGCACACGCTGCCGCCTCTGCCTCGGCCGCTTCAGTCTCCGCCGGGGGTGATGAGTCCTCTGAGTTCCGTTCACTGCCTCCCTCTGCTTTCCCACCTCCTCCAGCCTCCTCTTCGGATACATCTCCGCACTCCTCCTCCTGCACCACCTCCTCCACCACCCCACGCTCCTCTTCCACCTCTCCAGATGGAGAAAAGGAGAGAATGGGAGAGGAGGACGTGACCCAGTCTGCTCCGGCCCCCTCTACTGCTGTGGAGTGCCAACCTGCATCCTCTACCTCACCTCCCTGCTCCCTTCTGACCCCCTCACAGGAGCCTGCCCCAGGACTTCCACCTGGTGAACCTTCAGTTCTTGTAAGTTGGGTCTGTAAAACTGCACCCAGGCTTTTTTTTGGTCTCTGCTGATGTTGAATATCTTTAACTGACAGTGAACATCTGGGGAACATAGTCAGTTATGAAAAACATGTTTTTTTATTGTTGATGTAACCATGCTTATTGTTCAATTGATACATTTGCTAAAATGAGTTTCCTACACACTACAGAAAGTGTTTGCAATAGCTTTTATTTTTCTGTGGCCTCAATATGAAAACCAGTTTTAAGGAGCTACAAATTCTGATAACTATGACCAACATTATTTAACATGATCAACAATTAAATGCACTCCAATAGTTTTAGTTAGTCACTGCTGTTGTGACTGTCATAGGTGTTTCGTGATTTAGTCGTTTCTGTAGTCTTAAATTGTGCTCTGTTGGTAAAAATGGTTTTGATATGTTATCCTTGGGGTTTAAGTTTCCCGTCTCAGCCGTAAATTTCCCATCTAGCTGTAATAATGCGGAGTGTTGCATTTGGTGTCTCTCAGCGTAATAGATTCCGTAAGGTATTTTTACGGCATATAAAACAAACCACTAAGTATTTGTGTTATATTTTTGTGATCACTTATAAACCCACAGGGTATCAATAGATATTACTTTGACCAACCAAAGTATAAAAGTGGATTTTGCATAAGCAGAACTAACCTGTTGATTCTTATGTAACGTGTATGTGTGTACTTCTCCATTACTGTATTTCTCACACATCTCCACATCTCCATCTCCTACTCCTTGCCCTGTGTGGCATCCAGGCTGCCCCTTCCCTTTCTGAAAGCAGTGTCCCCGGAGATGTCCCGTGGCCTCCCCCTTCCCAGCAGCCCACCCCCCTGCGGCCTGGACAGCACCAACAGCAGCACAATGCAGGAGGTGGATATTTTGGCCTAAACCTGACATGTCCTAGTATCAGAAATCCTGTTAGCAAGAAATCGTGGACTCGCAAATTCAAAAGCTGGGCGTGCAAACTGCGCCACTCCACCAGCTTGTTCAAGAAGCCCCGAGTCCAGCAAGGTAGCGTCTGCACAGAGCGAGAGCGAGAGCGAGTGAGGGGTGTGGGTGGGCTAGGACGTTAAATGAATGTGTAGTATAGTAATATAGCACATGTAGTAGACCCTTACTTTGCTAGATAGGGATTGTATTAAGAAGTATTAGAATTAGACTTTAGGACATTATATATTAATCATTATTAATCCTAATAGTTGTTTTTATAGGGACGTGACTGTCATTGTCTCACTCTGTACTGATACCACTACATTATTTTATAGCAGTTACATTTAACCTTTTAGCATCCTTGGTTTTAAGTTGCTGGACTTTATGTTGTAGCTTCTTTTCCTTTGTTTGCATGGGTTACCCAGGGGTAAGAACAGTGGAGAGGAGAGGGGAGCAGAAAGAAACCAGTGCTGTATCTGAGCGTCCAGACATTTTGCAGTGCTTTAAAGTCAAGCGTAGCCCACCCCATCTACCTCTCACCTGCCTGCACAGTTGGGCCTCCCACCTGACCAGGCCCGTGCCGCCCTGGTCCAAATCACATTTGCTGAATAGGTCGAACCACATGGGCCAGACGCCGCAAAGTTTGCACCTGCAATTTGTGTTAGGCTTGCTTTAAATTGAATCAGAAGACAATTTGGGACCACTTTTCCTCTCATTGTCTAATTAATCAGTCAATGTAAAAGTTCTGTTTCATCATTCACACCTGGAAAAACAAAGCATGTGCAAACTTTTTGCTTGAGAGACAAAACAGAAAGTGAGCACTTTCTGTCAGGTTTGTTTTTGACTCCTTTGTGAATGGATTTTATTTTTACTATTTGGCCTAAGCACTATTTGGCATAGAGTAAAACTTTATAATTTGACATTTGTATATCTTATATCTTAAGTATAAAGCTTGTAGTAAATGAAGTCGCATATGAAAGGCACAGAGCATATAGTTCATAAGCTTGCTGTGTAATTAGAAACGGATATTACACTCCAAATATGGAGATTAACAGAGAGGCTAGCCTGTTTTAGTTTAGGGATTGTTGCATTATGTTGTTGTAGGACTATGTTCTCTAATTTAATGGTTTGCAGAATGCTTTCTGTTCTTCATCAGTCAATAACAATTTGTTAGTACGTTATCTGAGCCTTAGGTGATATCCTGTTCTTTGCTGCCTGGGTAGGCTTTTGGATTTTCTTTTTCTTTTTTATATTACCACATTTCTAACATAGTATAGGATCACCATTAAGCCGCAGAGTTACATGTTTATCTGTTTATTGGTATTTCATATACATGAACATATATATCTCAGCATCTTGTATATGTTCAAAATGTATGTGTGTGTGTATATGTGGTACTGTATCATTTACTATGTATTCGATTAGAGTACAAGTACTCAGCATCAACTGGACATAAATCATAATGATCCAGTGTATCCATATACACACAGTAAACACACTATAGATGTGTAATGTTCATAGACATCACACACCACATCCAGTGCCACCATCAGTGGTATTAACAGCTGGTATTAGCACCTGGTGTATGATGCATGAATGTGAGTGTGTGTGTTTGTGTGACTGGGGGGGGGGTTTGCACATTTTTCTGATATTCATGACTTGTATTGTTAAAACTACATCTCATACACTGATTTTTATATTCAGGCAGTTTCTCACTCCCATTCCCACTGCAACATGCATCTTCTCAGCATGACATAGGTCACTAGCCTTATTAATGCCTATGTAAACTGCCATACAGTCATTTTCACTGACTTTGACTTTGTCAAAGAGGATCACTGTTGAAACATAATTGTTACACTGTGTTTTGTCATGCTTACACTGAGCAATGTAACTCTCTTATAGACACATGCATGATAGATTGTCACATATCTCATACTGAAAGTGTTTCAGTAATTATTAACAACTATATTCCTGTGTTTGTTGTGTCTGTGTCTGTGGAATATCACACAAATCCCTTTGTTCTGGTCCACTGTTTTGTCCCTGTTTATTTGTGTGTTGGGTTTGTGTGTGTGTGTGTGTGTGTGTCGTTCACCTGTTCTTTTTGTGTCTTCTGATTTTGTGTTGGCCTTGTCCTCGTGCCACTGTGTTCTCTTTTCTCTTCTGGACAGACGAAAATTCCAGCAATCAAGAAGTTAGAGAGGAGAGAGAGACGCCCTCAAATATTCCGCCTTGCTCGCGAAGAGGACGTTTCCAGGTGCTACCTTTGTTCAGCCTGTCACATTTAACTGTGGATACATTCAGCCATAGGTTTTAGGACATTTTGTCAGCTTATCTCTCAGTTAAACTGGTTTTCCAGAAAGAAAGCGGGACCAAGTACCACAAGAAAGTATCAGCAAGATTTATTTAATCAATTATTACTGGGAATTATTGGATTAAAGACCATTACTGCATCATGTCATGAAAATGTCCTAATTTTGTTAAATACAGTAGTTTACAGTAGAGTATTTAGTGTTTTTAAAGGATTTGTGCAAATGTGTCAGGAGGAAAAATAAGAAATGTCTAGTAGGCCCTGAATTCTCGCATTAAAAATGATAGTGTAGCTTAAGATAGAGCTGCATAAAGAACCACCAGAGTGCAGTATGGTTTTTTTTTTCCAGGTGACGCCAGTGTTCCAACCTGCAGACCCAGCTCCCCCCGCAGAGACAGCTCCAGTCGGGGGAACTGCCCACAGAATGGTGGGACGCTTCTCTGTCACACAGGCTGAGCAGAGAGAGGAGCAGCTCACAGACAGCTCCCCTGTCTCTCCAGACCTGGAGAGGGAGAGAAGGAAGGCCAAAGGGAAGGAAGGAGAACGGGAGGAAAGGAGGACTCCAGTGCCTGGCCACCACCCCCCACGCAGCCACACACACTCTCCAGTGGGCAGCAGTGATGATGAGAGTGAAGTGGAGGATGAGGACCTAAGGAGGGAGTTGCATAAGCTGAGAGAGAAGTGAGGAAACACGAGGGTCTCAATAACTACATTCACACAAACACAATAACTTGAATACATTTTTACTCAGTCGAAGAAACCTAAGTTGTATAAAAAGCCTAGTTCATTTATAGTCCTTGCATAGTCTGACTTAACTTGAAATGATCCCTTCTCTTTTATTTAAGGTTATTTAAGTTCTAACAAATGTTTTCTGTCTCTCCCTTTCTGTAATTGCCCCCCCCCTCATATTTCCCTCTTCATGTACTTTCACCTCCATCCTAACTCCCTGGCTCTGGTGCTTTGTCACAGACACATCAAAGAAGTGGTGTCACTGCAAGCACAGCAGAACCGGGAACTCCAGGAGCTCTATAGACAGCTGCGCAGCCTCAAAGACCACAGGCAACCCCTGTCCTTGTCCCGGACTCCACCGCTCCCCGCCGCTCCTCTGGCCATCTCTCCCCGCCGCCCTCGCCCTGCCAAAACCAAGCTCCGCCCCCGCCCCCATTCGCACATGGACAACAATGGTGTCACCCACCAAGGTGCTGAGCATCCCCTCCACCTGATGTAATTCCGTTCCTGGGGATCCACTGCTCTGCTCATGTTCGTGAGACTATTCCCTGTCTCAGCACTTTGATGAGATCTTGATGAGTTCATGTGCTACGGGTGCAGTTGTGCTGAAGTCATGCTGAGAATAATTTAAATTATCCAGAGCAGTGAATCTCCAGGAGCAGAGATAATAAAATGTTTAAAGATTAGCACAGATTCCCAGACAGCCTTAAATGAATGGAAAGGAATTTATCTGTCTAAAAAACACATTTCTGAGCTTTACTCTCATGTTAATATGCCTTATCTGTCTGACCCCCTTCTAAACTTGCACATTTGCACATTTTAGGGAGTCTCCAGCAGTCCAGCAGTTACTCTGGTGGAGAGCAAACCAGGCTGCGTTCCTACTGCAACACGGAAAAAACAGCTCCACAGACTAGGAGAGGTGTGGAACCTATATAAAACTACCAATATAACCAATATAAATATACATACTCTGAGGAATGTACCGTACCATGCCATTTTTATGCATTGAAAATACCCAGTATAAAATTATATGTGTGTTTAAATGGTTATATATTTAATTTGTTTTTTCAGACCAGAGTCCTCCGAACCAAGGTTCAGCCAATAAGAAGAGCACATTTACAGATGACCTGCACAAACTCGTAGATGACTGGACGAAAGAGGCTATCGGGCCTTCCCAGCCTAAACCTTCACTCAATCAGATCAAGCAGATTCAGCAAGTGCAGGAGTTAGGTGGCTGGAATCAGGCCACTGAGGTAATATATCTACCAAACAAATATTTCACCTGCAAAAATACAGTAGAGATCAAAGTTACAATATGATTCCTAAGTATATTGGAGACATCCATCTCAAATTTGAAGGAACAGAAGTTTAATTTTAGTAGCATGTTATTAAGAAAAATCCACGAAATTCAAAAAAAAAATTTTATATTGTGGAAAATACAGATACCAAAATTAAAGAACAGTAACGATTGTAGCACAAATTAAATTTTGGATGAATAGAGCTTTCAGAAATCAGAAGTGTGGAAGCCCTTTGAATGACTTCAGCACATCAACAGTTTTACACACTGCTCTGGCTTGGTTTTGTTCCACTCTTCTTTCGGCCATACTTTTGTTGCTGCTGATTTTCCAGAGATTTTTGATGGGGTTCAGATCAAGACTGGCCAGGACATTTCATTATTACAATGTTTTCTCCGTTTGCAGTGTGTCAAGGGGGATTGTCTTGCTTAAAATGTGCTGGATGGCTGGGAGAAGTTCGCAGGGACAGAAACGTCTAACGTCTTAGAAACGTTAGGGTTCATGTTGCCTTGTAGCAGTATAAGAGCCCCAACTTCTGCAGAAAACATCTCCTAAACCACAATGCTTCCACTTAACTGACTTCTTCACACACTTTGGGCTCAGGCTTTCTCTAATCTGATGCTAAACATAACCAACCAACTAAATTAAACTTACTCAGATTACTAAAGTGAACTTTGGTTTTTCTCTGGCCACACTTCATGCTGAGTTGCAGAGGTTAACCTAAGCTTTTGATTCTTTCTGGTGATGAGAGGCTTGTCTCATACAGCAGGACAGACCATGTTCAGCACTGTTTTGGCAAGCAATTACTCTTCTCCTGTTGAATGAATTAGTGTCATTGCAAAGCTTCAGTATTCTAAAAATCACCCTCTTGGAATGACTTAAAGACTTAAAGGGTTGTCACTGCGGCCTTCATCTAAACAACCTCCTGTCACAGGGATTCAGCCGCTTTGCAGCGGCTCGCCATCTTGCAAAATGATTACAAGTATTACCGGATAAATAGGGGTTGTCATAATATAACAGAGGAAAGTGGCACCAGGTGTCAGATTTACACCAACAGTGAAGTATCCTAAATTGTTCAAGAATTTTAATAATTCTCTGTCAGATCTCACATTTAAGTTTTTTAATGTAGAATATTTTCAAATTATGAAGTACACTTCACCCTACATTCATTCTATTCATGTTGGGATCATTTCAACTGGGATGAGCAGCCACTTTGAAATGCAGAATGTAAGTTTAAGTTTGATCTCTGCGGTTCTTAATATAAACACAGATTATCTAATGTAAGATAATTTAGTCCAAGGGTGTCCAAATCAACAGACTTCGTTGGACATAGACCTTCCTGGACCTCAACTGGGTATCCCTGGTTTAGTGTTATAGCACCTTAACAATAAATAGTGCAGAATAGCATTGTATAATAGCAATGACATATTGCTCCACCACTTCTTCAGGCGAACAGATACTGGTACTCAACCCGTGTTCACATAGTCCTGGTACATACTGATTGTGTTACAGTCACCAGTTAAACCACCATTGGATATTTTATTGCCGTATTATTTTAATGTAGACATTCTTTGTGTATGTCTGTTTTTGGTTTTTTTTTTTTTTCAGGCTTCACCTCCAAGCTGGTTCCCCACAACTTCCCTCAATCATAAGAATGCCCCTGTATCATCTAGTCTCTCCACCATGACCTGCCCCACCTATAGCAGTACAGCAGGACAAGCCCAGCCATCCCCTTCACAGCCTGCTATCGCTCCTCTGACACAGCAGAGCCTCCAGCTGCAGTCCCAGGCGTTCCCGCTGCAATACAGCCAGCCTCCACTGCAGATGCAGCTCCTGCCGGGTTCCCTACCGATGAGCCAGCCGCAGCTTCTGCCCCAGACCCAGCTGCAGCCCCTCGCCCCACTGGCCAGCCTGCCATCCTCCAGCGTGCCTGCAACTCTCTCCTCTCAGACCACCCCCTCCTCCACACACATTAAAACTACAGGGCCCCCACTGGCCCCACCTACCAGCATCACAGCTGCCTCTAGCTGCGCCCCCACAGTCGCTGGCCAAGATGCCATCACCGTGGCAACCTTCTGCTCCTGCTCCTCCACAAGTTCGTCGTGCTCCTCCTGCTGCTCCTCGTCTGCTTTGCCAGCCAGTGCCAAACTCCACCCCACCTCCGCCCCCACCTCCGCCCTCCCTTTAGGACAGCAGTGAGCGTCAGACAGGTGAAATCGAGGACAGAGAGGAGCGAAGAAAGGAGAGAATAGGTTTCCCCTTTGAGAATGTGAAAGTAGAACATGAATCCTAATGTACAGTTTGTACAGAAAAAAAGCAAACTAGGAACTAGGAAGGGGGTTCTGAGTGTGCACGGGTGTGGGGTGTGTAAATTATGTAGTGCGTGTGTATTTGTGTGTGCGTGAGTGCGTGTTCACTTTTTTTTTTCCCCCCTAAGACATATCCTCTTTGTGTTTCTGCACTGTTGAGATTTATATCCAACACAGTTGGACCTTAACTCTTCCTATATAGAGTTATAAAAGAAGACCTTTTTGACAAAAAAAAAACCAGATCATTTTGTTTCCGTTTCTCAACATTTATGTTGAACTATTTGAATTAAAAAAGTGCAATTAGTAACTGATATTTGAATTCATCTTTCCGTGTTGTTGTGATGCGTGTCTGTATAGCTTAAAAAAAAAGATATTTTTCAAAATGCGCACGGAGACAACAACCAGTTGTTAAACAGTAAGCCGCCGTTTTAAGATAATATAGCACAAAACATCTCCACGAGCATCAAGGCGGAAACGAAGCAGTTACAGCGATCGCATGTTCCGCGACAGAGCATGGTAACAGTTACCTGGCAACCATCATCTTAGCTATGAGGCCAACTTAAACACTGTTGTACAGTGTAGTGCACGAATTAGGCATGTTCTTCATGTTCTTCTATTTTACATTTGATTAACTATGGTAAAAATTTTAGATTAGGTTAGCCATTTTTATAGAATAACACCATTAGGGGTCATCCGTCTAAACTGATTTTGGTCCAGTGTTCTACAGTAGGTCATGGAAAGCAGCTCCAAGATGTCTGGTTGCGAACAGATGATGCGGATGTAGCTGATGCGGTTGCAGTTTTTCCTCTCTCACATTAGCTGACTCTTCTTCTCTGAGGTTTACAGCATTAACCCACCTCCCATAATAAGGACATGCAGGATTAGAGCTTTTGTGACACTTTGACTGAAGCAAACATTGCTTGGTCTTGAGTTTGTGTGTTTGCACAACCATGCCTCCAAGCAAACCAAACTGTGAAGAGGCAATACTAGTACACTTTTTGTGAAGACTTAAGCAACATTATCAGAAGCTATTTATGTATATTTATATATATATATATATATATATAAGTTAAACCTTTATATATATAAAGACAGATAAATCAGTTAAAGTGAGTTTGCTCTGTACATTGATGAGCAATTACAGATTAAAAACTGCCAAATGAATTCAAGAATGGATGATTTTGCACCTGGGTTATGCTGATAATACATTGCTTAAGTCTACTCACCCCCAACCCCCCAATATTATGAGGCTCCACTATACAACACTGTGGTGGCGTTGTCCGGCCTCATCTGATCATTGTTTACAGACATGTTTACTCTATACCTCTCCATGCAAAAACAAATAAACAAACAAAAAAATTGATTGTGTTGTTCGACAGCAAGCGAGCCTATCAGCTTCTGCTTGGTGTCTGGAATTGACACTTTATCCTATATATTTTTACATATATTTACCACAGACAGACAGAACGGCATCTTCTGTGCCCATGAATGTTATCCTAAACAAAAATGAAGGATCATTATGGTTTAAAACACCTACAGAATTATATGACGCAGATGGAAATGTTTTACAGTACAAAACGAGACAAAAGTTTATGAAAGTCAGAAAACAAAGCTAATTTGTGTTGTTACCAAGTCTTGCTGTGCTTGATTTTGTGGATGTTTAAAAAAAAAAGTGGATGAGACTGTGGCATTTGTGTCAGATTTGTGATAAATTACAGAAAACCTGTGTTGGTTTTTCATTTTCTATCAGACAGGCAACATCTTCCCAAAAACTGATGACAGAACTAACTGGTGAGTTTCAGGCTAGCACGTCTTTCACGGCGTCACTCTTGGGAATCTTGGGAACTCGCCCCATCCTGAAGTGTTACCAAAATGTAATCTACGAGAAAGCATTATTTTTGTATTTTTGGAACTGGGGTTGTAAAAAAATGTAAACTGATGTACTGATCGGTGTTGAATAAGTTGCAGTTAGCTGATGAATGGGACACGCTGGTCCTCAGCTCTGTTTGTGGAGTTCCCCTGCTCAGCCTTAGCTCAGACCCGAGACCGCTACACGCTGGGAAGTTTTTTGATAGGACTTTTCTTTCGGTTAGATAAATCCAATTGGTGTGCGGAAACTGTAAGTCAATCATTTTCACAGTCTACTGTCTTATCTGCTGAAATTGTTAGGAATTTTTACCAGGGGACCCAGTATTACTAAACTGAGCACTAATGGTTCGAGGTTATTTGATCAAAAATAATCTAGAAGACTAAACTTTTATTGCTGGTGATTTAGCTACTATAAAATTATAACTAATTCAACTGTTGATTTTATTTATGTTTTGTAACTAATCGAAATAAAAGATGGTGTTAAAAACATCAGAACTTGATTCTTGTTTCACGTGTTGTTTTGAGCTGTAATGACATTTTCAGCCAGTAGGTGTCTCACAGCTCCCAGAGCAGGAAGACGTGATTCGTTGGAAGTGCTTTAATCTGAGTTACTGATTTATTGGTGTTATTGGTTTAATCATACACAAAGAATAAAGTTCTGTAAATGCAGGGCGTGTGTGGGCCATAAAAGTCTTAATTTGTCTGAAAATTACATTTTACAAAAGAAAGGCCTTCATGGCTGCCCGAAGTATGACCTGCAGGCCAAAGTTGGGCTATGAGGACATTTGTTTTGACCCTTCAGTCACCCTAAACCCACCCCCTCACCCAGTGATTTACTTCATACTTATACTTTTACTATGCGTTTTTAATATACTTCTAATACAACATATAATACATGTAAATATACATTTAAATATTTGTGTTTGTGTGTATAATAAAAATGTAAACGTAATATATAT
>JBBPCY010000136.1:5933370-5952642 GCA_037974405.1 Brachyalestes nurse
AAACACTTGAAATATATCAGTCTGTGTGGAATGAATGTACACATTATACAAGTTTCACTTCTTGAATGGAATTAGTGAAATAAATCAACTTTTTTGAATGTGAACGTTCCTCTCAGGAGAAATGAGTCTCTTGGCTGATGCTTAGAATCCATTTTAGTACTTTATATTGTAAATCAGTGGGCTTTTATATGAGGGGGGCTGTAAGGGTAGCACTAGTAAGTATCACTGTGAGGACACTTAGTTCGACTTTCTGTGAAAAAACTTGAGCATTTGTGTTGAGTGTGAAAAGCCAGGGATGTTTTGTCAATACATGCTACCCATCAAGATACCGTGCTACCGTGCCTTTCTGCGCAGGTTCAAAATCTGTGCTGTCTTGCATTGGGGACACTGGCTTATCTGTCTAACCTTCTGTTGGGGACACTGGTTTATCTGTCTTACCTTGTGTTGGGGACACTGGTTTATCTGTGTTACCTTGTGTTGGGGACACTGATTCATCTGTGCTACATTGGTAGCATTTTCAATAGGGTAGCATGAATGGATAGACTTCTGTATAAAACATATTTTTAAATAAAATATTTCTTTTTTGATTATGCATATCATTTGCCTATTTCTCATCATTATCAGTGTTAAAGGGATTATATAAACTTCAAGGTAGCATTTGTCGATAGTGTAGTGTGAATCGATAGACTATCGATTTGCGCTAATCATGTTGGTTTCTTGAATATACAAACGTTTGGGGAAATTATTTTGTTATGTTGGGATACTGACATAAAAAAGTGACGTCTCAAGAAAATGCACCACAGCAAGTGTCAATTTATTGTTACTTTAATAATTAATAAATAGTAGCTTGCTTGTAAGTGCATGCACAGAACTAGATGCTATGATTTTTTCAGATTTGCGACATTATTTAAAAAAATATATAAAGTTTCAATGAAATATACAAAAATACAAAAGAAAATAGGTTGCAGATTCTGGAACACATTGCAGTAATGACAGAAGTCAGTCAAAATCAAATAAAAAATATTAATAAAAAAAAACAGTAACTAAGCAATGTATATACACTGACTAGACAAAGGAAAACACCTGGACAGGGGAGGAGACAGGACCAAGACAGGTGAACAGGATAATAAGGGGGCGAGGCTATCACCGTATTTCTCTTGGAAAAACAGACACATGGTTAAGGTAATTAAAAGGCACACAAAGAATGTAAACAAAGACAGACAAGAAAATGGGAAGGAGACAGAATATTACAAAAAGCCAAGAAACAGAATATTACAGATTATTACAAAAAAAAAAACATTTAGATCACCATAGTGGGAGAGCATTTATGATTATTAGCACTGTTGTGCGTTAATTTCAATGTTTCGTTCCTTTTTTTATTAACAGATTTTGATTCAGTAAGTGTATGTACCCAGTGCATCGTATCCCGTGGCTCAAACCTCCCGAAGTACATCCAGTGGTTCACCTTGAATGACATCACCATTTTCTACTATGACAGTAATATGGTTTCTGAAGCACCTTGTCCTGACTGGCTCAACAACAGCACTACAGGACAAAAACACTGGAGATACTTGCAACATCAAATAGATCATAACAGACATGTTGCTACCCAAGGATTTGAGTCAGCTATCCAGCAGTTTAACAGGACAGGTACTGTACTTTTTTCTGTCTGATCTGTAAAGAAGAGTATTATTAGAGTATTATTATATTATTATTATATGATTAAACTAGTAATGTTTGTGAAACTGCTAACACCTTACATTTAGGGTCACAAATGTATTACTAGGTTGTATTTCTGGCAGAAAATGACAAGTGTGTTTGTGCAGTTGGTGTGTTGTGTACTAGGCGGTTGCTATGGTGTTGCTAGGTGGTTACCATGGCTGTGCAGGTAGTTGCTAAGGTGTAGGTTTCCATTTTATTGCTAGGGCGGCTGAAAATGGGTGGAGCAAACTGCTCTCACCCTAAAAAGTGGTGGGAAAAGCACACATAGCCACTTTCACATGTATTTTTAACAACAAGCAGTGTCTTTTTTTAGCTTTTGTGCCTTGAGGTCTGTTCATGAGCCTGCTGTGTGTTTAACTCCTCAAGACTGATTTGTTGCTCCAAGCACAAGACTATCACTACCATACCAGACTCTTAAGGCGACTCATCCTGCTACTCTCTCTCCCCATACATAATGAGGTGACATGACTACAAAAATCCCATTTTTAAATGATTCGTACTTGGCTCCTGACCAACCAATCCAAAAACTGAGTATATGTGCACTATACCGGATATTAAAGAATATTCAAGCACTGGACTTTTTTTCAAAATTCAATATGGAGTGGCAGGATAGTTGGCTCCAAAAAACAGGTGGAATAAAAATAATAATAACTACATTGCATTTCTGTGTGAAACTGTGAAGTGTGATTGCAAGTTTGCTATAAAGCCAGTATTTGGAAACACCAAACATTGGTTTGTGTTAAAAAATACAAACTTTGCTCACAGCAGAGTCTCAAACCAGCACCTTCTCTGACTCTCTACATTAAGCGAGTTGTGTCTTGCTGCTGAACCACGGGCCATTAACTCACTATTACCAAGCTATTTATGGTTAATGATGGCTGAAAACAAACAGAGCGAACCGCTCTCACCAGAAAAGGGGTGTGAAAAAACTCAAGTTGCTGTGTTCATGGGCTGATCATCTTTAATTAAACCACAACAAAAAGTGACACACAGTTTTAATGTAACTGGCTTGAGCTGTAGTGTCTCAAAGTTTGTTTCTTTGCATTTGTTTTTTTTTTTCTTCACATTTTTCTGTCCCCAGCATCCAAACATGACTCCTGACAGACATTTGAAAGGTCTCTCAACCTTTTTTTAAATGATCAGTAGTTGGCCCCAAAATCAACCAATCACAAAGTTTTATGTGTACTAAGTTTTAAGTGTACTGTTATAGATATGAACGGATGTTTTGACTGTGGAGCGGTTCCGAATCGCTAACAAGATGCAGTATCTATTTAAAAAGAATAATAAAAATACAGCTTAATAATAACAATAGTGTGATGCAATCGCACTAACTAGATTTCATTGAAAAAGAGTGGTGTGAGCCACTTTCGTCTGAAAACAGGTGGGAAAAGTGCGCATGTCCATGTTCATGGGCCTATAATTTTTAACTAAAACCACAACAAACAGTGACATAAGTCTTAGTTGTAGTGTCTTAAAATCTGTTTATGAATCTGATGTATCCTTTGCTCCGTAAGGCTGAATGGTTAATGCATATTTCACTTTCTGCCCACCATAGCCATGATGTCACAAACTATCTGTCCGACACACATTTTTAAGGCGACTGGACCCTCCTCTATCTCCTTTTACATTACAGAGATGACTGGTCTGCTCCATTTTCCAGTCCATCTGCAGGTTAGACAACTGTATGGTGCTACTTTAAAATGCATGAGCTCCCTCCAGAGACAGTAATAGTAAAAGTAATACATCACAACAATCATGTCCCGGATCCTAGAATCAGGTGCAAATGTTGTGGTCCTGTACTGTTCTTGCTCTTCATGAGTTGTAGACTCATAGTAGACTCATAGTCTAGTAGACTCATAGTAGTAGGTGTAATATTACACTAAAGAACTATAGAACAGACAAAAGACAACACACTTATCTAAAAGTGGCAATAAGATTGCAAAGTGTGTACAGTGCACAGTTCTGTGTATATATATATTAGGGCTGTAACGACACACCAAACCCACGATTCGGTTCGTTTTGCGATTTTTGACTCACGATTCGGTTCATATCACGATTCATTTGCGGTGAAGGAGAGGAGAAATTCAGTAATCCCTCGCTTTTCGCAGAGGTTACGTTCCAAGAGCACCTGCGTATAGTGGAAAAACCGTGTTTTGGTAAAAAAAAAATGCCTAAAATGCCTGTTTTCTTTAGTGTAAACCCTAAATATACCCCTAAACGTGCTCCCAGAACACTTTAATTTCATTTTAAACTCAGTTTAATGCATTACCCTTAAAGAAAATGTAAAGTTAAACCCGTATTCGCCTCTTTTCAAGATGAACCCATCTTTTTAATTTAAATTCCCCGCCGAGATATGCACTCGGCAGGTTGCGTGACAAAAGTATTGGGACACTCGGTTTTCGGAGAATAAAACCTGATCTACAAATGAGGGCTAATTGGAAAGGTCTCTGGAAGATCTACTGAACTGTGGAGTTTGAAGTGTCTGAGTGCTTTCCCGCCGAGATATGCAACGCGGAAGGTCGTGGGACAAAGGTGAACGGCTGCCCTTGTGTGAAAACAACCAGAAAAAATATATTTATTGCCACAAAAATGCAAAAAAAGGCAGAGGATATGTGCAGTTTCCTCGTTATTGTGGGGATTTCTGCATGAAACTATGAGTAGGGTTCTCAAAAATATTCCACATGTGACAGAATCTACGAGTCCTGATCCATGTAAACCTGGGGGTTTACCGCATGTGTGTGTGTGTGTGTGTACATATATATATAATGTATGTTAATGTATGGCTCTGATCATTTTTTATTTCCAACATTGACAATGAAATTAAATGTGTTAGCACTGATTTATATTCATGTTTTCTTCTATTTTTAGGCTCTTTGTCTGCATATAATTTTTACCAGGGCAGTGGCTGCTTTCACTTCCATCCAAATGGAACCTACAAGTCATCATTAACACATTCCTTCAATGGGAAGGACTTCGTGAGCTTTGATTTTGAGAGTAATACATTTGTTGCTGCAGTGCCTCAAGCAGTTCTGTATAAACAGCGAAGAAATGAAAATGCAGTTGATCTACAACATTTGATAACTTACTATAGGACATCGTGTCTGGAGCGACTGAAGATGTTCATGCTTGCTCCTAAAGTTCGTTTAAAAAAAGGTATAAAGTTTTTAATTAACATCATGAGTTCTGGGATAATACCTGCCCATTTCACTACAAAATGACTCACTTATAAATGTGTGAAATCTACATCAAGCAGCCTTCAAATATGACTGTATACCAGGAGGGCAAGTGTAAAGCAGGCTAGGTGATTTCACTGGCTAAACACTAACGTAAACCAATTACCAGGTGTGTTTGAACAGAGGAATCATCAATTGTAGAACCCTACTTCATAGAATCAACATTCTCACTGTCTCTATTTCCTATTAATTAGTTTGAAATGATTTTCTAGTTCCAGAAATCAGGATCATTGAGAAGAAGATGTTCGGCTCCGTTAAAGTCACGTGTCATGTGACGGGGTTTTATCCCCGGGAGGTTCAGGTGGACTGGCTTGGTCCAAACCTGCAGCTTGTTGATGAAGGGGTCACTGATGTGCTGCCCAATGAGGACGGCACGTACCAGACCAGAAGGAGTGTGATAGTTCCAGAGGAGGATGTAGGAAAACACACCTACAGCTGTGTAGTGCTTCACAGCAGCCTAACAGGAAACATCACCAGAGTCTGGGGTACAATAACTTCTGCACACCATCTAATCTGTTACTTCATCTACAATATTACAGCTTTAAAAACTCACACATTCCTGGACACCTAAATACACCAACATCTCATAATATACTGAACAGTAATGAGAATATTCTTTATGTAGGTGGGGAGAATCGCAGCAGGATTGCTGCTTGGGCGTCTCTCGTTATCTTCTCCTTGTTGATTTCTGGGTTCGTTTTGTGGAGGTGCTGTCGGTGCAATGGTAAGAACATCAACAGGACTTTACATCCAGTGGAAATCACCACTTTACTGTAAACGTCTGAAATGAAACAGACAATTCACCTTTTATTTCATCTTATTTATTTATTACATTATGTAACTGATAACTCATTGATAACACTACCTACATTTTATACTCCATGCTGAATGGATCCTCTTCTTGTTTGTTCTGTAGGTTCCTTCGAACTGAATTGATCACCACTTTACTGCAACTTGCACTGGATGCAGAACAATGATGACATGAGCTCCGCTCACTGTCTTACAGTGATATTGTCATGCATTTTGCTTCAGGCTTACACTGATACCAACATTTGTTCGCCTGCATGTATATATAATTTATATATAAATGAATGTGGAGATGAACCAGAGCAAAAGGAGGCCACCACAGTGAGGGGAATAATAGTCTGCAGAGGCAGCAAATGAGAAAAGAGGTCTATGAGTTCAGCTCATTGGGGTCGACCAGTCTTTTTCAGCTGTGGTACATTGGCTGGGTACATAGTTAGAAGTGGGTATAGAACTAGAGATGTCACCTCAGGTTGACAAAGTACGCAGAAAATCAGTACAGTGGGGGACCCTAAGAAGGGTCCAGCTTCATATTCCTGCTGCTATAACTGATATGGTGTCAGTTTTTTACAGAATGTATTTCCAGTTGTTAAGCACTGGGCTGGTCATACATAAGATGTTTCGGAGCTAGAAGTAGAAATGTCACCTCAGACTTGGACAGTTTAAACTTTTAAACTGTTAAACTTTGCATGTTTTCGCACAATTTTTTTTTCTTCTTTTTTTAATTCTGTTAATTGCTTTCCCACACGTCTGATCTTAAGCTAAGCCTGGCTTTACATGGTAGGTAGGTTTCCATTTTAATTTCATCCACTTTAATTTCATTTCATCCATGGTAAGGTGTAATCCAAGCCAAGAAAAAGTAGAGAAACACAAACACTAAGAAAAAATAACTGAAAAAAGTACATATCTAGCAGCAGAATTATATACAGGTGATTAATGTGATGGAAATATTCCAGTTACATCCAAATCCTAATGTTTTTGGACATTACTCCGCTTTTTAAAATCAAGGACTACTTGGTGATGACTTTTATTCAACACATTGATTAATTCACAGTTAATAAGTGTCATGATTTTGGATCTTTTTTCCTTTGCAAAATTGAAAATACTGTAATACAAAAAAGAACTAGTGCTGCATTTTAATCCATCTACTTTTTTACAAGTGTCTTCATCTGTTTAGTATTTGAGATTCTGCAAATTGTGAACGGCTCCTTTCTCTCAGTCAAGTTTCCAGCATTAAATCCTGAAAAAGAGAAACCTGGGTGCCTCCACACAATTATAGTCTTATTTCTAATCTCCCATTCTTAGACAGGGTCATTGAGAAAACAGTTTTCAATTAAATCAGTAAATACTTTGATTGAAATTGTTACTTTGTCGACTTTTCAACATCATAGTACTGAAAAAGCACTTTCATAAATTAAAACAAATAATACTATGGATCTGAATACAGACTCAGATGAAATTACTATGTTGTACAGAAAATTAAATAAAAACACATCGGACTGGCTCAGTCTTTAAGATGGTCGGGTAGTGCATTTGAAGAGGTTGGGCAGGACTGTGCTGATGGCCGACACACGTTGACGAGTTTTCTTGAATTTAATTTATTTATTGGTCTGGTCGGCCCATAAAACTCGTAAATCCGCGGCCCAAATGACACTGGGCTTGCTTAATCAACTCTTCAAACTCCACCCCTTTCGCTTTGGTCCCTGTGCCTGTGTAATGTACTCGCAAAAAAGTCAGCACATGAGTTTATTTCCTGACCACCGCCGGCCCATGAAACCATCGTCTGCGGCCCGTTGGTTATTTTCTTTACTGACACGGGGCTGGCCCAATCATATCACCTCCTTCTTTTGGCTCCGTGCATTGCAGTATCAGCGGATGAGATGGAGAGAGAAAAAACGTAAAGGGGGTGCAGAGAAACTGCGAGAGAAAAAAAAGTGCACTTCAGGCAGACGCTGCTAAATGTGCCAAAACTACAGACATTTTTCTGCTGGGCCTTCATCAGCTGATGATGGGGGCGGTGGTGCAGTGAACCCTCAGTAAGCTGGACTCCAAAACACTTAGGCTAAGTTATGAGTAAAGAAACCACCCTTGGTAAATCTCTGCCATACTAGACACTTAATGTAGGTACACAAACTAGTAAATTTATGGTGATAAAACACAAATAAAACAAGTGTAAACGATCGCGTTAGTTTGTCTCGTTACATTTATGAACTCGGTTGAAATAAGCTAATAATAGTGTTGCTGCGAGGAGAATAGAAATTTAAGTTAGTTCTTTAGTCTTCCATGCTGAATTAAATCGTCTTATTGAAAGTGAGAACATTATTTTTTGAACATTATCAACCTTAACAGTGAGACAGCTGTTAATTATCTATTAATGGATGTGGGTGAGTAGGCCTCTAATGGTGTTAGAGGCAGATTTTGTGTAGGTATTTATGAACTCACTCTCTCTCTCTCTCTCTCTCTCTCTCTCTGCCACACGCACAGAATGCCCTTTCTTTTTTTTTCCAAGTATTCATTAAAAGATTCAGCTACTTTATAATATACTACTATTATACTACTTTGTCGAATACTCTCTTTATTGAATATTACTTTGTTGAATACTACTTTTATTGAATATTATTTTGTTAAAATACTACCTTTATTGAATAATACTTTGTTGGTATACACAATTATGGGAGTGCAAAGGTGGGTGGTGTGCGTACTTGTATGTGGTGGGCCGTTCTACCGCTAAATACCAGTGTCGGTTTTTTGTCACAGTCCGTCCCTGGGTGTGACTGATGCACCTGGAGACTTAGTTTACACAAAGATGATATAATTCTGAGATTCACTGTGTTCAGACTTCACAAACAGTCACCTTCTCGTTGACTGCTTGAAGAATGCTGTTAAAGGCCCCCAAGTTACAGAAGGAAATCTTGATGATCGCTTCTTGCCATCTCACTCACAAAATCGTGAACAGTTTTGCACAGGAGCTCAGAAGGGTCCACAGGAGATCTTGATTGAGGTAAAGTAGGAACAAGTAACTAATTAATATTACAGTGCTTTTTGTCTCAGTTCAGACCTTTCAGTGTGATGTTTGAATTATTTTCTGCATGTCACACGGATCTCCTCGTTAATGAAAACAGAGTATTTAAAAGATATGCATTATATCAGTGGTTCCCAAACTTTCTCTGCAGGGCCCCCCTTTTCTAGATAAGAACATTAATGAGCCCCCCACTCAATTCAAACTATACAGGTCATCCCATTCGTGCGCCCCTCTGCAATACCTCCAGTTTGGGAACCACTGCATTATATTATGAACGTTCATATGTTTTACTGTGCAGAAAACAAAAATCATTGTTTTATATGCATGCATGGATTTGTATTCTGCTACATTTAAATAGATATTATTTGTTTTGCACATGTATTTCTTTATTTTAGGATGTTCTCTACAATTAGAAAAAAAATGTATACAACTAAGAGGGTTTATATGTTTTATTATAAGGTTTTACAAGTGCAATTACAAAGGTTTACCAGTAGAGGTCGCCACAGTGTGGTGTTTAGAGCATTTCTAAACAGTGAATTATTTTCTGAATCTGGTGGAGCCCCGTTTCCCTCACTGAAGTGCAGTCCCACCACACACAATAAACCATTAGAAAACACCAAGCACAGTTTAACTAGACACCAGTGTCCAGAGCTCTCTGAGACCCCAAGACTCAAAGTGGTTCAAATACGGACGGTCCCTTTCAGATGTAAACATTACCCAAACAAATAGACCTGAGTGGATTCCGTCCACTCAGTGGAATCAGTCCATACACCCATGTCACCTCTTCATGGTAGGTCATAAAATCCACATGAATTTTTAGGCTTCTTACACATACCACAAAAAGTAACATCCCTCATCATCCACGTAGTGTTTCTTCTTCTTCATAGAAATTGGGTTTGCCACAGTGACGGCATCTCTGGAACCAGTGCATTGTGTTGATTGGCCAGTGAGGAGGTTTGTCATATCTTGCCTGATCTGATCATATCCAGAACCTCACTCAAAGTAAAACTAAAAGAATAAAATTTGGCAGAACAATTTGTAATTAATGTATGTATGTATACATCTAGACGCACTACGTTATCCTACTGGTCACTATTGTTGTCGTAAACATGTTTACTTATTTCATGACAACACTGGAAAGTGTTAAGTATTTGCTAATGTAGATATCAATACTAGACACCTTAAAGATGATGTGTACTAAAATAATTGTCCTATTTTTATATTAACATACTTTTCTACCCTTTTGTTTGGGGGCTTTGATGTAGCCATCCTTTTCTCATGGTGCAGCCAGAGAGTAAAAAAAACTCTGATCATGTGACAATTTATCCTAAAGGTGTGACACTTCACAGATTTCACTGAGACATTTTAATTTTTCAATATTTGCAGAAAATGCATTGATATTTAATACAGAATCATTTTAGGGCCTTATCAATGATAAGGTTTTTGGTCACTATTGTGGCCGAAGGGATTAAATGGGTTAAGGGAAAGTCTGTCTTATTTCAAGGGAAAGTAAGGGAAGGTAAGCCAGACTTTCCCTTAATCCTGTTTCATGGAACAGGACCATGGAGCTGTGATGCTGCTGTTTCTGTACTTTATGTGTTTTCTTGTTTCATGTGTGACCTACCTGTAAAGCGACATTGGGTTTATGAAAGCCAGTGTATACAAATTATTATTGTTGTTGTTGTAGTTGTTGTTGATGTGGAAGTGGTTGTGTTATTGTTATTATTATTAGCAGTAGTTGTAATACTGATGTTTCTTCTTCTTCTTCTTCTTCTTCTTCTTCTTCTTCTTCTTATTATTATTATTATTATTATTATTATTATTATTATTATTATTATTATTGTCATCATCATTACCTGTTATCTTTAAGTGAATAAAAATAATATTAGTTTGAGTCATAAACAGGGGTTACAACAAGGGAATATAAGACAACATGACTGAGGTTAATTTAAACCCCTGACTGTGGCTGAAGAGGTAACAAGCTCCAGGTATGGAACACTTTTTGACAATGTTTGAATTTCCTGTGACCCTCTGCTCCTCAGACTCAAGAAGATAGGAGTGTGTGACCAAGAAAACATGGTTTATTAGGAAAGCCTGTGAAAAAGGGGGTCTCGACTCCACAAAGTGAATAAAAATAAGATTAGTTTGTCATAAACAACCGGTACAACTAGGGACAGTAATACAAGACTGGGGTTCGTCCTCCTTCAGCTTTAAAGTGAAACGTTGACTGTGGCCAAAGGGATAACAATCTCCAGATGTGGAGTACCTTTTGACATTTTAATTTTATGTCATGAGGGTGGTCAAAACCTGAAGGACGTACCTGACAGAATCAGTGTATTCGGGTATTTGATTTGTCATTACTGGGGCAATCTACTTCTCCCTTGAAACGGGACAAAACAGGAAAACCTGTGAAAAGGGAGCCTCCACTCCACAAAGTGAATTAAAATAAGATTAGTTTGAGTCATTAACAGGGGGTACAACAAGGGAAAGTAGGACAACATGAATGGGGTTCATGCTCCACTGTTGCAAACACCCTTACAATGGCTGAAGAGGTTAACAAACCTTTTGACCACATTTGCATTTTAGGTCTTAAAAGAGGTCAAAATCTGAAGGAAGTACCTGATAGAATCAGTGTATTCAGGTATTTGCTTTGTCATTACTGTGACTTGGCTTTCATATCCACTTTTCCCTCAAACAGGACTCTACATAAGTGGTGTTAGTGAGAAATATGGGAGATAACAATCTAAATCTTGAGTTCTTTATGATCATGCAATGGCTTCAAGGAACTTATCATGCAATGGCTTTAAGAATGGCATGTAGGAATATATGCTGAAGTGGGTTTGGCTGTGTTGACTTATGAGAGTCTCCTTTTGACTAAATCTGAATACAACTATTCTATTTTCTAGTGACCCACATAAGAGGGTGGACCACTCAGGCTTTGAAACTGTACCTGACAGAATGGAAATGCACCTCAAGGCACTAAACACACACACGAGTTGTAGGTCAGCGTCATGGGAGATCTGAGTCTCAATGGACTGAATATTTAGTGACAAAATATATGCAGATTTTAGCTTAAAACCTATCAGAGTTTTTTCTTCCTTCCTTCTTCACCTGAGTAGGTGTGCTACAGCAGATTAGTGTTATTCTTAGCTCTGAGTCATGGGCCTGGGAATCTGTGGAACTTCTTGACGTTCAGTCGTACCTGCCTTTGGTAAACTCTCGTGAAGAACAGGTACCCTGTTACATCATACAGATTGGAGATAAAGCAGCTGGCAGACTCTTGACATGCTGTCCTGTGATCTGCGCTCTGGATTCGTTTTCAAAGGTTTTAACTTCCACTGCTGACTTTCTTGGACGCTGTGTGATTGAAGGGCACCATAAACACCCATTCAAGAGTCTGCCAAGCTACCAGTTTTCTCATTCTGTTCAAAGCTCATAATAATTTGTGTCAATAGAGAGTGGAAAGCATGAGTAGACTAAGCTGAACGTTCATTAGCGGCACCACCCAGAAGTGAGTCATTTTAAGTGGATATATTGACAGTCTTGGAATGATTAACCCAGTCTTTCCTCGTTTTTCTCTCTCTCCTTTTTTTGCACACAAAAACGCTCCTTTTTCCTCATAGAACTTTGCCTCTGAGGATCGCGGTGGGCATTAACGCGCTGTAATCAGCGTCCCTGATTGTACTAATATGTCACTTATTTTGCTGTTGGACACAGTGTGTCATTGGGGTTGTAAAGCTAGATGTACGCCTGTATTGCCGCACCATAAAACAAAGCTTTAATCAGATGTGGCGCTCACTGAAGTTATAGCATTGAAGTTCCCGGGGTCTTCTTTGAGGTTGAGAGCAGCTTCATCTTGTTTATTCTGTTTGACAACAGCCCAGATTTGATGAAAGTGTAAACCACTGAGGGACACATGCTTGGCTTTGCTGCTACATTTTTAAAAATCCTACATGGTTCCTGGCTTAGTTGCATTTTTAGGAAGCTAAACACTTGCACATAAAGGTAAAATAACACATCCCATCCCATCCTCGGATGGTTCTTCTTCTTGTTAAACATTCATTCAAGGAAACCCGGTAAAACGGACTCGCAGGACTTCAGGTACAGTGATTTTGAGTTGCCTCTGCCCTGGTAGGGGTGGATATGTGATTATGTTTGCACAGATATTGAGTGCAGCTATTGCAGTTGAGTGATCAGTTCCTCAAGAAAGTGAAGATAACATTTCTGTCTGTAGTTTGTGGGCACAGGTGTGCACATCCACCCAGAAACATGTTTCAGTCTCATGCACTTTGTGTGGTACACCTTGTCTGTTACACCCCCTGTGAAATTCAAAAGGAGAATTAATTACAGTGTGTTCAGTGTATGTGTGTTTTCTGTAATAATCCTTCACAAGGGTCTGTTTGCTGTTCCTCCTAGATCCAGCCATCAGTGCCTTTCTTCTTCTCTTCCCCCATGTCTTTCTTTGAGTGTGTCTGTCATAACAGATCATTCTGCACCCCAAATCCTATCTGTTACTAAACTTTGACCTGTATGAAGTATGTGGATTGGTAGATTTGACTCATTGTTTCCTGCACTGCCACTCCCTCCCTGAGCCAATATTGACTATTGGATGCATGTGACTCTATATATGTACACGTGGAGACAATGAGTTGTGATTATACATATGTCATAACTGTGTATGCATTATTTCATTTCAGGAGGATGTTTTTAAATAGATATGGTACATACGAATTGCGTCAGACTCTGAAATGGATTAAAACAAACGTGTGTGTGTGTGTAAGAGTATGTGTGTATTTTTTTCGTGCATGTAAATGAACACTGCTGGTAACCAGTTTAAACATATCTAACATGACCAGTTGTCAAGTGGTATCCAACCAAGAACGCATGGTATGGTTTTACCTTTGTGAGCGTTTAACAAGAAAAGAAGAACTGTGGTGGAAAGCTCAAAAAAAGGGTGGTGGTGGCCTAGTGGGTAGGATACTTGCTTATGGACTAAGAGGTCATGGGTTCGAATCCTACCTTCAGCATGCCACCACTGGGTTCCTGAGCAAGACCCTTAAACCAAAGTTGCTCCAGGGAGACTGCCCTCTGTAGTTAGGGAATGGAAGTCACTTTGGGATAAAAGCCTCTGATAAATGCCGTAAACGTAGAAGTCTGGAAGGATAAAGTAGTCACATACAACATGTGCAAATAATTTTCCCCGGCTTGGAAGCACAACTTTAGCTTTGGCCAGCTGAAGAGAAAACATCCGACATGATTTGTCAAACATGCTGTTGTATAAATCACTAAAGCTCACCAGGCACATTACTAATGCTGGGCACGAAATACTCCTGAGCCTTATCAGTTCAGTTTGTTGCAGCTTCTAAATAACACATTTAGTAGCTTGTCTTGCAAACCTTATTAAACCAAGTAATAGATGCTGGAGCCTTAAGGTGCTCCCATATTATATATATATAATGTAATATGGGAGGCTCCCAGGTGGTGCAAATGTCTAAGTGCTCATGAATCATTTGATCTGTGGTGATGCCACAGCCTTCCGAGGCCAGGAGTACGAGATAACACAATTGGCTTCACTCTGGGTGGATGGGATGGTCCTCCCTCTCCCCCTATCATTCACACACCATCATTCACTCAACATGATGCTAGCCAGTACAGGTGTCTGGTAGCTTACATTACAAAATTGGCTGTAAACGTTCTCCAAGTTGAGCTGTCCAATAATGTTGTGCTAGTAGCAGTTAAAAAAGGATGCCTAGCATTCACTCTCCCAGTGTTGGTGAATTGTATATTAAGGGAGTTTTTGGTAGTGGCTGCAATTGGACATGAATACAATGGGGAGAAAATCAGAAAAAAGAGTTATAATGTTGATAAGGACTGCACAATATGGATAAAATATCAGTATTGCGGTTGGTTTGTACATTAATTTACAGCTTACATTTATTCTTATTTACAAATATAGTTATTTTTTAAATTGAAAAGTTCTTTTTAAACCAAAACCAGTTTTTTCAATGGCAACACACAAAGAACCCTTTCTGTCTTAGTACATCTTCTCTTAAGAATGTTTTTTCCTCATAGTACATCTTCTCTTAAGAATATCTTAAGAATGTATTTCCTTCTCTTGAAAAGCTTTTTGGAGATGCAAGGTTTTTTGACAGTTATGACATATTCCACATTCAACATAAGAGTCTGCTGATGGAGGCTCTTCAGAATGTTTTTGGCACTGCAGAATTTCTTATGTATTATTTTGTAGCTCTTATGTCTTCTGTTACTCTAAAATGTGGGAAATATTCCTTGAATAGGAATGTCTAAACGTTTGACTGGTTGTGTAAGTGCGTGAGGCAGTTTTCACATGCTTCATATTCTCAGTGAGTGCTGTTTTGTTTATCATGCACTAGTGAATTTAAATCATT
The DNA here is from genome assembly GCA_037974405.1 of Brachyalestes nurse. Classification (NCBI taxonomy): domain Eukaryota; kingdom Metazoa; phylum Chordata; class Actinopteri; order Characiformes; family Alestidae; genus Brachyalestes; species Brachyalestes nurse. Next base: position 5,948,559 of record JBBPCY010000136.1, read on the forward strand.
TGAAAGGACCGATCGTTCACCGTGAGATATTTGATTAAGTGCTGACCACTGAAGGCAGAGCTGATTCAGAGCACGGCTACAGTTCTGACTGACCTGTCATGAGATGAAATAAAGGCCTTAGATGCCTAATGTTTGAACTGCATTACTGCACTGAGCCTCATTCCAATAAACGCTCTCCCACTGGCTGATTCATGAGCCATGGTGAATTTATGGGCATTGCTGCCGCTGAAGCTGCATAAGTAGCACAGTAAAACGTATGAGTGGCCACTGCTGCAAGCAGGGCAGTGAAGAATGGGCCAGTGTTGAGCAGTGCGGGCAGTGGGAGCAGGCAGAGAGTGGCTACTTTTAGATGGTGTCCCTATCTCTTCCTGTCGCCCGCCCCTGCTCCTTCTGTTGATAGACTGGTGCCCTCACACTCGCCCTATTGTCTGCTGCTATGATCTCAGCCCTGCTAATGCACATGCACATTCACTGACACACACACATGCATACTTGTTTTCATACAATGTCAGGATATGGGGTCATACAAATGCCCCATACATGCATGCGTAGTAAACCCTTATCTATTATATTTAATTTATGTTTTTCTTTGGTTTTCTTACAATGACAGGGCATTTTTGTTCTGAAAATGTATTTATACACACACAACGTTCGTGCATAGGCATGCATGCAAACGCAGATACCATGGACACTGTCACACATAATTGCACAAACACACACACACACAGATTATTGCCAATACACTTTAACAGACTGCACATTTATAGCTAAGTGACAATCCTGAGCTTTGTTTACCAAGAATTCCTGTTTGGGACTCCCTCAGATTACCCCTACAGCCACAGCCACTCGCCACCCTTTCATGTTTTCTTTTGCAGGGGATTTTATTCTGTGTAACTACTTTTCTTCAGATGGCTCGCAATATATTGTCACTTTTGTGACTAAACTTTATTCCTCCGAGATGAAACCTATATGCAGTTTTACACGCTCTACTTATCCTTTCAAGCAGCTTCATAAAAAGCCTCCTGGGACGCTTTGAGGAAGATGCTTAGATTGTTATATAATTGTGTTGTTGTTTGAACAAAGCGTCCATAAAAACCTTTTGGGAAAAGGGAAAAACATTCTTCACATGTTCTAAAATGTAAGAGGTTTCAAGTAATTTTGTACAACATGACTATTGTCATTAAAAAATTGACTGTCATAAAATTTGCAAAGAGTGTTAAAGGGATCTGGTGTTTTCAAAAGGCAGTTAAACTGCATAGTTCAGTTATATACCATAAAATACACATACTGTTTTGCAAATACATGCTGGAAATCAGGATGATGATCTTCTTCTATTGCCAATTTTTCAAAAGAATTTAGCTCTCTTTTCTTTATTTCCCCAGTAATAAATGCAGTGCTTTCCCTTGTTGTGATGCATTTAGTGTAACACGCTCCATACATGCATAGACTTAAGCATGCAGCAAAACCCTGCCAGGATCTGTCTCCACTGCAGCGCTAGTTACGGCTGCACAGCTGAGTTTCCATTGAATGATCTTGTGTTCTGTTAAGAAAGAGAGAAAGAGAGAGACAGAGAAAAGTGAGAATGAGTGCAAGATTGTCTTCTCTTTCAGCATAGTGGGCAGTAAATAGGCACTAATGCCAAATCCCCCCAGGCCGATGACCCTGCTGTGGTACCATGCTTGATTGATGCTGTTTTTGCTGTTGTTTGGTGCTAACAGGCAGCAAACACTGGCCTGTAGCATTCCTGGGACCTCTTTCACCTTTGATCTCCCCTTCACCATGCCACTGACCTTGTGTCTGCGTGTGTGTGTGTGTGTGTGTGTGTCTGTATGTATGTGCAGAGAAGGCTTTGTACTACTTCAAAGTGTCTGTGGTCATCTGGCCTTTTATGATGCCACTCTACCATCTCAGTAGAGGAATTTTCAAATTTTCATGCTGGCCAGCCTTTATATTCCAAAGAACTGGGCACTGGATTAGTCTATTTATAGATCATTGATGACTCTGACACTATAGAGGTTTAATAGTATGACTTTTGACTGATCTGTGAGGTTTACTTGTTTTTGACTGTACTAATAGTGTTCTGTACATCATTTAAACACGTCTTTTTCATTTTGTTTTGCGACAGTCTGCCTTGGTACCACGAATGGGCTCAGCTTTACAAAAAGCGCTGCTCAGCACTACATGAACCTGAAGGAACGCTACAACAACTGTGAAATCATCATGGGCAACTTGGAAATTACGCTGATGGAGCGGGACTTTGACTTCTCCTTTCTAGGAGTAAGTGACCTTGTTCCCTCATATGAATTGAATTCATAATTAGTACAAAAAAACTGTATGGTGTGCTAAGGATGAATTATTTTGGTTCCCTTGAGATCCTTGAGAGTTGCTATAAACATTTCAGAGAAGGCCTAATAATTTTCTGTTTAACAGAATCAGGTTTTTTTTCCGAACTCTGTGTTATTGTAGTAATGTTCTAATTTAATTATTGCATATTGGTCAAAAACAAATTTCAGTTCTAAAATGCCTTATTTAAAATTATCCCGTCAGGATTTGGTATCTAGGTAGAAACCAACAGAGGGGTAATCAATCACATTTTGATTTCCATTGAGTTTAATGAAATTTTACTCTAAAACTTTTTTATACATCACTGACTAATATTTAAATGATATTTTGAAAATGTCATGTTGCAGTGAGTGCTATCAGTGACTCATCAAGAAAATAAATGTTAATATACTTTTTAAAAATAAAGTAGTTCATTTGGCAGCTATAGTTTTTTAAAAGATGTAAAGAAACAGGCAGATATATAATCGGTCTTAAATGAAATTTCATTGTTTTGAAATATTATTTATGTTGACTCATTTATGTTGTCAGCACATGTGATTCAATCATGTGAAACAGCTTTTGACTACCATACTCTTTGTTTTCCTTCCAGCAAAGCAGTTTGACATTCAGTAAATGCTTTAGAAAACCTTGGTCTTTGTGTTTGGAGCTTCTGCATTCCAGTGAGTTTCAACATATCCTGGATTGCTTTTCCTCTGCTTACAGAGAATCCGGGAGGTGACAGGCTATGTCCTCATTGCCACAAACCAGATCAGCCAGCTGCCACTGGGGCAGCTCCGGGTAATTCGTGGCAACACGCTTTACGATAAGGTCTGGGCCCTGTCCATCTTCCTCAACTTCGACAACTCCTACGGCCTGGAGGACCTAGGACTCACTCATCTCACAGGTTAGAAATGAGAGAGAGAACAGAGGTAGAGGAGTGCAGGTCAGGCTTGAGGATGGATGTGACAGAATGTATAATTTAGTTTACAGTGGGGAATAAGGCAAAACATACAATTGCAATTCTTTTTCATGGCTTATGAATACAGCAGCAAAACAGTACACAAATTGGTGTTAATCTATGACTGATTCCGCTCTTAGGCTCACAAAACAGCAATTTGTTGCTGAGATTGAGTCTAAGAGAAAAGACTCTGTCTTGCGAACGTAAACATGTCCTCGTGTTTATATTTCATCGGTTGTGTTTTCCACTGTGAATGAATAAGGACAGGAGGACTATGGCGTCACATTTACATGTAGCAGTATGTATGTGTGTGTGTGGGAGGATTCTGGAATCTGGTATCTAGACAGTGTGTGTGGACACACCCGTGATCTTATAGAGAGCAAAGTGTATAACAGACTTGGTGAAAAGAGAAAGGCGGGTTATGGGAAGTGCTGAGAACAAGTTTTACGTCTGTGTGTGTGTCTGCATTTTCATACACGCCATTCCCACAACACACTTCTGATTTACTGGCAGTGAGTGCGTGTTGAGGCTAGTCAAACCTTTTGGCAACGGTGTGTGGAAAAGAGCCTTCCATCTTTATGCTGTTCTGCATTCTAGCTCCTTCCAAATTTTTACAGAAATCAACTGATAATTACATTTTTTTTCTACTTGGAAGAGAGTGCATGTCTGACCTGTTTCATTTGTTTAATTGACCTTCTATTACCGTAGTGGCCCGAATATAAGACCAAGTTTTTGTTCTAAAAATACTTCTTAAAAAAGGGGGGGTCGTCTTATATTCGCGGACTAGATAATATGGTCTTCAAA
>JBBPCY010000136.1:5960990-5972545 GCA_037974405.1 Brachyalestes nurse
TGGTGTTGGGGGTGGGGAGAAGGTGGGGTGGTGCTGTTGGGGCTAGGGAGAAGGTGGGGTGGTGCTGTTGGGGGTGGGGGGTGCAGGTGTGTTCAGGTGTGTGGTGCTCCAGTTACTGAAGGTTGAAAATTATATGTTTGTGCAGCGAATCCTGAAGAATTTGAAGATGCTACAGATCAGTTCAGCTTTAAGAAGATGCTCCCACGGGACGAGCGGCGATTTAAAGCGGCCGATTTGGATGGAGACCTGGCGGCTGAACGAGAAGAATTTACAGCTTTTCTTCACCCGGAAGAGTTTGACCACATGAGGGAGATCGTGGTTCTGGTATGGAACTCCTTTGTTTTGCTTCATCAGAGCAGCATTAGGTGAAGAGTTAGCAGCTACAACGTTTCATTCACGGGGCTGATTTTAAAACAAGTTTTAGAATTGTTACACAGATTGCATAGTGAAGAATTATTCATTTATTTATTCTTAGTTTTTGTGGTTTGGGATGGAGTGGAACTTCTACTGTGTTTGTCTGTGTTGTTTGTAAAGTGTGTGTAAAGATGGATGATGAAGGAGCTACTCCAAACCAAATCAGTTACAAATAACCTACCCTGAGCTGACCTGACCTGGTGTGCCCTTCGGTGAGTCCAGACCAGTTTGCTGAGGTCGAAGGCTGCTGCAATCGTGAGATCCCTCTGACCTATGAGCCTCAAAATAAAGAAGAACCTCCTGCTGGTGGGACCTGTTTTCCACCTCAGGTTTTTTTCCCACCTGCTTTAAAAATTAAGCTTTTTTTTAAAAAACGTATTCAGTTTGAAGTCTTTAAAAACATAGATGTGATTTGTGTTCTGTTTTGCTGCTGCCTGAACGCAGCTCGGGATGTATGATGCTGTTTAAGATTCGGGGATGCAGGACGCAGCTGTTGAATGCCTTTTTGGTTCTGCATGTCAGAACCTACCAGTCTGAGGTTCTCTGGTCCACCATAAAACACCTCAACTCGTGTCTGAAATACATTGTCGGCTCTGTGCTGTAGGGTTTCCACAAAGAATAAACTGAATAAACTGGTTCAGAACCTAAAGTTGGGTTCCAGCTGGGGGTTTGATGAGATATTATTAATACTGAAACCTTTAGCTATTCTTTATTGATTCTTGATCAGTTAAGCGTGTTAAAGGCCAGAGTGTGAAAATGGAGCAGAGTGTCTGATAAACCACAGCTCCTTCACACAAACACATTTCTACACAAGTCATGTTTTTTGTTATGAATTGAAAACGAAACTTCTTATCTTAATTTGTCAATTTTTACGCCAGTTGGCCTTCACATTGAATCAGAATTTTGTTCTGATTGAACTAAGAGTAAAGGTGCAACATTACTTGGAAAATATATATTTTCTAAGTTGACAAGGTTCTTTTCATTCCTGCGAAGTCACCAAGTGGAGTTACGAGGTTTGTCCCGGAGACATGCTGTCCTGCACACCTGATCAGCTCTTTAAAGACCCTCACAGAGACATGGTGTGTGTTAGACACAGTGTGTTAAAGCCGGATGGTGTGTCTGCAGGTCCTGCACTGGGAAGCACTGCTTTTGGCCCTCTAACCAATATTATAATAATAAAACTCCTGCATCTCTGAGGATCTAACTGGGTGTCGCTGATCTTTGGATGTTTTTCAGGAAACAATGGAAGACATTGATAAGAATGGTGATGGTCATGTGGACGAGGATGAATATATAGGTAAGATAAAAGAATACTCTCCAGTTTTAACTTTAATGTTAACAGATCATCGACTTTTTGATCTACTTTCTGAGACATCAAACCAAAAATGCACATCTAGAGGTCTTCCACAGTAATCACGGTTAGAGTAGCCCACCATCTGCTGCGGTAAGTTCTCATTAATACACTGGTTTCCTCTACTGGATATATTTTCAACTACAGTGTCAAACTACATACAATATTAGGGATTTTAAGGTTATATTGAGAATAAAAACATTTTGAGAACTGCTTTAAAAAAAAAAACAGCTATTGTGTTAAATGCTGAGTGGGCCAGCCTGGCATATCAGTTGTCATAAAACATCTTGCGAGGGGTTTTAAGAACATTAATATTCCAGTTAGCTGCTTTTCAGGGTTGGGATTTTTACATACAGTGGGCGGGAAAATATCCAGTCCAGCTTCCCTTTTTATCTCTTATGTGTTTGAAGCGAGGAGTTTTATCTCTTCCTTTTGCTTAACAGCTTAAAGGAGATTCCCATCTTAAATAGTAATCATAGCGACCACCACCATCCCCATAGAGACCCCATAATGTGTTGGGTTTAACGTTAACTTTTGTTTTGTAGCGGACATGTTTGCTCATGAGGAAGGCGGTCCAGAGCCAGACTGGGTGAAGACGGAGAGAGACCAGTTCTCTGACTTTCGCGACCTGAATAAAGACGGAAAGATGGACCTGGAGGAGATACGGCACTGGATCCTGCCAAAGGATTATGACCACGCCCAGGCCGAGGCCAGACACCTGCTGCATGAGTCGGACATGGACAAGGTAACGAAAATGCCTTGAATGCTAGAGGCCACCGTCCTGATGCTTAATCAAGCCTAGTCTTGCAGTGCTAATAGTGAACTGGACAATTACAGTGAATAATAAGAGTGAAACTAGACTCAGGAAACGTCCAGCTGTAAAGAAAGAACAGCTCAGTTATCAAAGTACAGTCATGACACAGATTAACCGATGATTGCTTTTGGGTTTTATTTACTTTAGGATCAAATGCTCACCAAGGAAGAGATATTGGAGAACTGGAACATGTTCGTAGGTAGTCAGGCGACCAACTATGGTGAGGATTTAACCAGGAACCATGATGAGCTGTGAGCCGGATGGGGTCTGACCACCCCGTGGTCCATCCTGGTCCTGTGGAAGTTGTCTGGATTTTAGATCTCCTTCGTCTGCAGGACGGTGACGGAGTCGCAGAATGGCCTTAGTGGGTCTACCTCAGTGCCCAGACACATGGTGAAGACCACAGCCTGACCAGACAAACTTCACACCTTTATCTGTCTGTCTGTCCTCTTTTAGGGGTGAATTTGGACACCCTGCTGTTAGACTGATTTTTTTTAAACGCCCAAAATGAGCCTAAGTCACTGACCCGCTATGCGCAGCTCCGGCTGACCGTCTGCTTTTGTTGGTGCCAAAATGTAAAAACAGCCCTAAAGTTTCAAACTGTATTTATTCAGTTGTTCAGTTAACAAATTGAGTTTAATGTTTGTGTTTTGAGTATTTTTACACAAACTGTTATAAATCAGAATAACAGAATTGCATTTTAAACATTAACAAGGTTTTCAACTCCAGCTTAAACACTGTTTGAATTAGGATGTTTAGTGTTTTTTAATGAATTTTCTCTTGCGTTTTTGCCAAGTTTTTTTTGTTGTTGTTTGCTCTCCTGTAGGGCTGTGTGTAGAGTGGAAACGTCTGTGGTATTTGAGCTGAGGTTTACACAACACATGAAAAGACTTTATACATTATTTAAATAATAAATAACATTAACAAACTCATCTTAGCAAGGTTTTTTTCCCCACAACACTGATTCCTGATATTTCACTGTGAATTCCACATTTCCATTCTGTTTGATACTGCTGTCTTACCGGATGCTGATGTGTCCCATCTGTTTTCAGCAACCTGGAAGGTTTTAGGACCAGCTGTGAACTCGTAACTCTGTCTTCTCCTAAGGGACTATTGTTTTGCAGCATTATTAACACTAAACTGTTTCTTAGTTAAACCGCACACACACACTTTCCACAGAAGGTGCCACTTAAAGGCTTTCCAGCATCTTTCATCAGCATCAATGATGTTCCTCAAGATGGATTAGCTTTCAAGTGGGTTGTGAAAACCTGCATCTGGGTTCTGTGAATGAGACGTCACTCCTCCCGTCTCCACGTAACTCTTTGGCATTGGAGCTCCATCTCTTGACAATAAATTATATAAAAGTTTTTCCAGTGTCTGAATTTCATTCCACTGATAGCCGTTGTTTGTCACTTGATCCTGCCAAGCATGGAAGTTAATAAGCCAAAACGGTCAAATTTTTGAGCCTGACATTTTATTTTGCATCGCACATTAACATTCATTGACCTTAAGAATACAACCAAGACCCTGTAATGTAGTTCTTTAATTGTCCCGGTCAGATCTCTGATCTAGTTCATTTACAAAATGAACCACATTACAACCTCTGATTTCCATGCCAGACTTTAAAATAAAAGACTTTCCATGCCAGTTTCAAAATAAAGTGAGTGACCGAAGGGCTATAAACCTGTTGGAAAATAAAAGTGTTGAGCTTGTCTTCTTGCTTATGGTTTTGTTCGACAATGAAAATGAACCTGCAGTGCTAGGCCTCATGTTTATGGCCTTGGCTTTATGCTTAAATGACAATGTCATTATTTAGATGCTTAATTACTCTAACTTTGTCATAAGTCCTCTAACAACATCACAGACACTCTTCCGTGCATTAACTTTAGGCCATATTTTCCCTGTCTTTTGTTTTGGTTATTATACCATTAAAGCTATAATCTTACCTTCGAAAAACAATAAAAAATACTTGCAGTCTGCTCTTTTGAAAAGTGACTGGGCCTTCGGCAGAGTAGAGGTGATGATGGACCAAGAAGTCACCGCATTTCAAGAAGCCTAGCGCCGCAGATGAAAATTTCCAGAAGCAAAGGTCCAGAAGATCATAATGTATGACTATTTAGTAGGGCTGCAACTATCGAATATTTTTCGAATCGAGTATTCTGTCGATTTTTTTTCAGCAAATAATCGAGTAATCGGATAACATCATACTTTTGTGTTTTTAAACAACTGTATCAATATATCGATATTAATCTATGTGTTATGCAACATAAAAGGCCTCTTAAAATAAGTACGTTCTTTCCGAACCGTGTTGCTTCGCGGGGCAAGCACTCAGCCACGCGAACCTCCGCGCTCCGTGGGCAAGCACTCTGTGGGGGCTCTACAGCCGGAGTCGGGGACAAGCTGTCTTCCACTAAGGCATCCGGACTGGCTAGCAACACACCTGACTTTTGTCTCCTATCCCCAGTTAAAGTTTGGATGCGCTCCTCTAACTCTGAAACCTTCTCCGTCAGATACATAACTAATGTAACTACACTTCACACAAGTAAACTTTGCGCTAGTGCTAGTGACGCAGAGAGGGGCTGAGCTAAACGTGCCACACTCAGTACAGAGAAGGCGCTCGCCAAACTCCATACTGAAACGTCTCTCATCTGTGGGCTGATTACGTTGTAGACGGATGGAAATAGTTTAATAATCGTCCAAAACATTAAGTTAAGTCACAAGTTATAATTAGCTACTAAAAACAGTACAAACATGCTAGCACCGGCGGCTACACTGCCTTACGCAGTGTAAAATGGTCCATTTTCTGCCTTTTACGCACACCGGGATCTTCATTTTCCGCCATTTCCACAGAGAGCAAAATAAACGCGGCGTCTTAAATATTTGAAATTAACGTCAGTTACAACAGTCTGTGTAAAACAATGATACCGGAGCATAAATTAAATAAAGATTTTGCCTCGATCATTTTTTGTAATCAAATTATTCGAGTTACCCAAATAATCGTTTCAGCCCTACTATTTAGTGCGATATATAATTAAGCAGCCTATTAGATGTATCAACATTGCATGTAATTAATACCTGACTGTCAAATCAAATACATTCAGTACAATTCAGAAACATTTAGACATTTATTTATTGTCGAGGCTTGAATTTCCCCCTTTCTGTGTCATATTTTGACTCAACAGTCTAAACCAATTGTACAGAAAATAAACCTCAACCCATCTTAACAGCTGAACAGTTTTAGAGGCTCACTTTCTTCCCCTCTTATATTCAACTCCCCCACAACTCCGTCTGTATCTCTCCCATTCTCACTCGTCGTCTGTAGCTCTCCCTTTGTTTGCTCATGTATGGTTATCTTTCTATTTCTTTCTACCGTCTTTTCATCCGTTAGCCTTGCCTCTAACTCTCATCTGTCCAGTGTTGCCAACTATCTCCTACCAGTGTTGCCAGATTCAAAATCCGCCCAAATGCACTCAAAAATTTACCTTTCTGGGTGATACAGCAGGCTAATTGTCGTGGCTGCCTATATCCTTGTAAAGTAAAAATATGGAGCTAAAGCTTACTTACAAGTAATTATGCTATATAGGCGATAATACTGTAGATCCATGCAGCAATTTCTAAATAGATCATATGGCTGTCAGCGCTGGAGATGAAAAATCGGCTGTCCAGTCTTAAGTATGGTTGAAACAGAATGACTTCGCAATCATTTTTTTAAATGTTACTACATTGAGATTTAAATAATAATATGTCATGATAGTCTACTATATGGAGATTCCTGTATTTATGTGTATTCTTTTGGGCCAAATGATTGATTTTCGTTGTGTTTAGATGTCCTGGGGAAACCATCACTCGCCTCAGCTTGACCAAAGACAGCAATGTTTTTCTTGATTTTCATTGCATATTCAAGAACAAAGAATATTTGGCTTGGATGTTCTCTCCTAGTGCTGGTGAAACTATTTTATGGGGAGGTCTATCATTTTGTTAGCTGTCGGGGGCGCATCAGCGAATGCAGTGGGAGGCACTCTGTGGCGTGATGCTGCCCATCTAGATCTCTGATTGATTGGGTCAAAGAAGTATTTAATATGGGTTGGATTGGATGCATTCTCACAGAACATAGGTGCGAAGTTATATAAAAACCTGCAAAACTAATGTCAAAACCGCCCAATTTTTTGTTAATCCGCACAGGCCATTTTTTACCTGCAAAGTAGAATTAAAAACCGCTCAATCTGGCAACACTGTCTCCTACAGGAAGTAGCTGATGTTTACCCAGAAAGTCGCTAGATGACTACACACGAGGACCAAAGAAATAAATGTCTTACAATTTCTTTGTGTGTGATTTCGTATCTATTTGGACCTGAAAAACCACCTTACAATTTAAATTTCTTTAAATATATTTTTTATTGTAATTTCCCAGCATGTCCACTATAGAAGACATTCTATTTTCCGTGTGAAAATAGAACTGAATTTAGAAAATGTTCCAAAGTGATATTAACCCAAGAACAGATTCAATTTGTTAAAAACAATACAATTCTGTTGCTTGCAAGGACAACAAAACATGTATTTAGTTCAACAGTGAATTATAAATCATAGAACATAAGTAGTTCTGCATTTCTTCTTCCTCTTGATATTTTAGCTGTGATAATCCTGGAAGCATGTTTTCTTTTTGGTTATGCAGAGGAACATCTTGCACTTGGTGCACCTCATATATGTCTGGCCGTTGCAGTCCTTGTTCCCAGCATGCAAACCCATAACATGACATCAGTGGAAAGCCCAGTGTTGTCCTCTACAGAACACCATAAGGCTTGATGGGGTAACTCCAAATACTTAAGGAAGATACAGGTGAACAAAATGTCCATTATAAAGGACATAAATGAATGGACCGCGTCTCAAGAGGATATAATTACGTCATCACGTCACGCCGAGTTGGTATTCTCAGAATCAGAATTTAAAAAAAATAATGAAAGTAGAGGAAGGAAAAGAGGTTTGGAAGGTGAAAGACACATATTCAGCTTCTAAAAGAAAGATCTGTGTTATATACATGAGAAGGATTACTTCTGCCTAAAAATATTATTTTGCTTGTAATACAACTTGTTTTGTGAGTGGGTGAGATCAAAGGTTTATGATTGGTCAGTCGATGTGACAATCATACTGCACGCACATGCGCAGATCATTCACTTTCTGAGCGCCTGGACGGACGGAGGCAGAGCAGGCTGATCTGCAGGAAATATTGGCGACAGAGTGGTACAGCACAAAATGTCGCTAGATTTGTCACTACGCGCTTTTTGGAAAAAAAAAAAATCGTTTAGTGGATCTGGAAAGTCGTTAGAAATTGTTAGATCGTTAGAAAGTCGCTAAGTTGGCAACACTGCATCTGTCTGCCCTGTAGAGTCGCAACGTTTACTGCTTGGAACGCAAGTACTTGAATGGCTGAAAGGTTTTACGTTGGGTGACCCCTTTCAAGCAATTGTTCTGTGCGTTCTCATCCGCTTAACCACTACCTAAAAGACTATAAAAGCTGCGCCGGTTAAAATAGACGCGCCCTGTCAGGTTTAAAATTATAACCTTGTGTTTTGACTAGAGGAGGTCCGGGTCCGGACCCAGAAGCTGACCCGGACCTCCTGTTAGTGTTAGTGACCGCTGGTATAGGTAAACTTAATTACTGGTTCACATGTATGTGCTGGCATTAGGACTGTGACCGTATACATATGGGTGTGTACATTAACTGTCTTTCATGACTCTCCATTCCTCCCTGTACCGATAAGTAAACCACTAAAAAGTAACTGCAAAATGACTACAGAGGAGGAAAAAAAATAGCGGCCCATTTTATACGCGGTAAAACAATCAAGGCAAACAAACACTGAAGACGGAAACTACCTAAAAGAAGCCGTTTTCTCCATTTCACAGCGGAAAAAGCTCCTTAGGCGGAGGCGTGGGTGGCTCTTAAAAGAGCCGTTGGGTTTGAGAAGTTATCGCCACTTCTTACTTGGAGCTGGTGTACTTGGTGACGGCCTTGGTGCCCTCGGACACAGCGTGCTTGGCCAGCTCACCAGGAAGGAGCAGACGCACGGCGGTCTGGATCTCCCTGGAGGTGATGGTGGACCGCTTGTTGTAGTGCGCCAGACGTGAAGACTCACCGGCGATGCGCTCGAAGATGTCGTTAACGAACGAATTCATGATACCCATGGCTTTAGAGGAAATGCCGGTGTCGGGGTGGACTTGCTTCAGCACTTTGTACACGTAGATGGCATAGCTCTCCTTCCTGGACTTTCTACGCTTCTTTCCTCCCTTGCCGGCCGTCTTGGTTACGGCTTTCTTCGAACCCTTCTTGGGCGCGGACTTCGCAGGCTCAGGCATGACCGCTCTCTCCAAACAAAACTGAAGAATGAGAGGCGGTTCGCCCAGGACCCGCCTTATTTAGACTCAAATATTCTAAGCAGGATACATCCGCCCACAAAGTTTCATTGGACAACAAGCAACAAACGGTTTGGGAGGACCGCCCAGTCATCCGATCTCTCTCCACCCCCACAAGCCACAGAGCCTGTCTTTGTTCTCCTTCCCGCACAAACTTAGCAACTTTGGAGACTGTTGATTCCTCTATCGTCACATCGATTGTGTTTACAAAACACACATTGTATATAAAATACAAACGTATCAAGTCACAAAAGCAAATTCAATGTTATCATAAGTAATCCTGACTCCGTTTTGGAGCAACAATGCCCTCAGGAAATTCTAAATCAATTTGTTCGCTCCAACGTCACACTCAAACTAATTTACTTTGGGAAGACTCAAGTATTCATTCAAGTATTTCTGCAATGAAGTATTGAAGGAAACGCGCTTTTAACTGATATGTGGGTGGCTCTTAAAAGAGCCGTTGGGTTTAGCGTTGTTGTAGGCGAGCGTTTAACCTCCAAAACCGTACAGCGTGCGTCCCTGACGTTTCAGGGCGTAGACCACATCCATAGCCGTCACAGTCTTCCTCTTGGCGTGCTCGGTGTAGGTCACGGCGTCACGGATGACGTTCTCAAGGAACACCTTGAGCACACCTCGAGTCTCCTCGTAGATCAGACCCGAGATGCGTTTGACGCCGCCACGACGAGCCAGACGGCGGATAGCCGGCTTGGTGATGCCCTGGATGTTATCGCGAAGCACTTTACGGTGACGCTTAGCGCCTCCTTTGCCAAGACCCTTGCCGCCCTTTCCTCTGCCGGACATGATCGCTACTTCTCTACCTCGTTTGACGAAACAAGAATGGACGAAACAGACGTCAGCACCTTTTATCCGCGTCTAAAGGACCTAGTTGAAAACACGGCCAAGGGAGGCGGAGCCTAGTGCAACTTGCACCACACGCTGCTTAGAAAGAAGAGACGCACACAAAATGAATACTAAAGTGGAATAAATGACACTCATATGATAATTAGGAACATGTACACAAAACATCAGAAAATGTAAATAAAAACATTGAACTGGCTTCTTCAAATAACAATACTTCCCTATGCGAGTCACGTAAAACCATTTTCACAGAGATCACAGTATAATTTATGTATGCATATTTAAACATTAACATATAAAAATAAAAAATAAACTTGTATATAATATTACTTAGAATGTATAATGGGGGTGGGATGTGGAGATTGCTCAGGACTACAAACACCTTGGTGTGCACATGGAATATAAACTGAACTGGTGAAAGAACTGTCTGAACTCTATTGTCTTTATTATACGTGTAATTGTCTTTTCTGTCGCAATATCATTGCTTAGGTAAATAATTTTAAGCCATTTTAAGCGTTCGATCCGCTTGTCGCTCATTGGGCGTTTTGGCTGTTGCCACTTTCCATTGGACAGACGTGTTCAGCTCACCCCTACGCTATTGGGCGTCTTCCTCCGCGCCAACGTTTCAAATTTTTAGTTCAACTGTCGGGTTCCACGGTCTCACACCCATTTGGTTCAATTTAATCCCATCTGAGTTTTTTTTACATATAAATATAAGTAGTAAAGTGACAATTTGCCACAGCACGACATTAGGCCTCTGTATTTAACACTCAAGGTACCTCAGAGGTACCACTTATAGTCCTGGGATAATCCTAGTAGGATCTGTATGAATGTTGCTGTTATTTTGTCATACACACATTATATATACACATACATACACATATATACATACGTATATGCATGCACACACTCGAGTAAACAAGATTTATGAGGGTGGAGGGAGACACAAAGAGTTTGGCCTTTAATGTGGTAATTATGCATGTTTCCGGACAAAGGAAAAGGCGCGCTTTCTTTAAAAAAGTGGGTGGCTCTTAAAAGAGCCTTTGGGGGATAAACGATTAAACAGAAACGCCAATTTACTTGGTCTTGGCCGCTTTCTCCGTCTTTTTGGGCAGGAGAACTGCCTGAATGTTGGGCAGAACGCCACCCTGAGCGATGGTCACTTTTCCGAGAAGCTTGTTCAACTCTTCATCGTTGCGAACCGCCAGTTGCAGATGACGAGGAATGATACGAGTCTTCTTGTTGTCTCGGGCCGCATTTCCTGCCAACTCGAGGATCTCGGCAGTTAGATACTCCAGGACGGCGGCCAAGTAGACGGGAGCGCCTGCGCCGACACGCTCGGCATAGTTTCCCTTCCGCAAGAGCCTGTGTACGCGGCCCACGGGAAACTGAAGTCCGGCGCGGGACGAGCGAGTCTTGGCCTTGGCTCTAGCCTTACCACCGGTCTTCCCTCTTCCACTCATGCTGCACTGATTCTGTGACCGACGAGCAAGCTTGAACTTAAGCGTTCCATTCCCGAGCACTCTTCATATGGCAAAGCCGCCTGCGGTCCTATTGGCTAAAGAGGACAGCAAAAAATCAACCAATCGGGTTACTGCAGTCAAATTCAAGGAGCCCGCCCCCGTTTCTATCATACCCGCCCCCACCCGTGTGTGTGTGTGTGTGTGTGTGTGTGTGTGTGTGTGTGTGTGTGTGTGTGTGTGTGTGTGT
>JBBPCY010000136.1:5972645-5987182 GCA_037974405.1 Brachyalestes nurse
CCCGGGCGCTGTGTTCCTGGCTGCCCGCTGCTTCACTTGGTGAATGGGTTAAATACAGAGGAAGAATTTTGTGCTGTTCACACAGTGCTGTGTGTGTTCACGTATGACAGAATGGTCACTTTACACTCCTGTCACTGCTGACTTGAATTGTCTGCTAGCAGTGAACCTTTGATAGTAAAATGACATTGTGGAAATAGTCTAACTGAACCTACAAGTTAGATACACAAAGTAGGCTTGTTAATGGTCAGATTGTGCAAAACCCACAGTGCCAGTGTTGCACACAATACCAGTATCCAAAGCTGGTGGTCTGGTGATTAGGGAGTTGGCGCAGCCATTGAAAGGTTGTAGGTTCAAATCCCAGGACTGCTAGTGGGACCACTGAGGTACCCTTGAGCGGTCCGCAGACACTGCTCCCCGGGCGCTGTCGCTGGCTGCCTGCTGCTTCACTTGGTAAATGGGTTAAATGCAGAGAAAGAATTTGACTGTTTTGTGTTCATGTGTGGCAATAAGGGGCCACTTACTTAAAACAGTGCAATACATTAACAAACCTTACTGTTGTGCTGAGAATGCCACTCTCCTTAGATAATAGATCATTGGTCCCTTTTGATGGGCAGGGTGAAGGGTGGCTAATTAACTGTGTGCCTGATAAAAATAGTGAGGGTAAATGTACCTCACAAACCGGCAACTCTGTAATAAGTGCTGTTTTCCCATTTTGTCACGAACAAAATGAGGCTCAGGCCTCAGATCAGATCAGGGTGAGATAATAAGTGCTCAAACACTACAAAACAACTGTCATGTCCTGTTTTTCTCTCCATCACAAATGATAATTATCCAGCTGTGTGTAGGGTGCATGACTCTGATTCTGCATAAAGCAGGAAAACATTTGGCTTAACACCTCATTGCGCTGAAATGCTGACTGCGCTGTGTGCACTGGGGACTGTGCTGTGCCATTAGTGAGACTCAGGTTGAAAACAGCAGCTGCTTCTGGATCTTAATCATGTGTGATTTCCTCTTGATTTCACACAGTTAAAAAAAGACTGGGAGATATTTACACTCTTGAAAAAAAGAAACAAGTGAGAACTTGTCTGGTAATTTAAACATGCAATTCGTTTATAAAGTTGGAGGAATTTAGAAACATATTCAAATATACTGGAACTTCAGGAAACCTGTAAAGAGATCTACATTAATACTAGAAGAAACTCTAAGATTATAATACACCGTATAGTAGCCCTGTTCCTGTAATTATACAGTATTATTAGTGTTATCATAGTTATCAATTATACTTTCTTATATCCCGTAGTTATAGTAATTATCCAAACAGTCCTGTAAGCTATAGAAATTTATCATGAGTTATATAAATTATATAAATTTTTCATGAGTAAAATATAGCCGTAGTGAATTGTGACAGCTGGCTATTGACGTCAAGGCCGCTGGAAAAGTATGAAGAGAATACAGGTGGTCTCATGTAAAATGGTCTGGAAACTGCTATTGTTTATGTGCTCATCTGTTTAAATTAAACCACACTGTTTTGCACTTAATGGACAAACAATACATACATTATATGGACAAAAGTATTGGGACACCCCTGTTTTTCAGGGTTTGGGCTAGACCCCGTGCTTCCAGTGAAGTGGAATCTTAATGCTTCAGCAGACCAAGACATTTTAAACAATGCCATGCTTCCAACTTTGTGGACACAGTTTGAGGAAGAACCATTTCTATTCCAGCATGACTGTGTCCAATGCAAGGTCCATTAAGACATGGTGAACTTGACTGGTCCGCACAGAGCCCTGCCCTCAACCCCATCCAACACCTTTGGGATAAACTGGAAAGGAGATTGTGAGCCAGGCCTTCTCATCCAACATCAGTAAATGCTGATAAATGCTCTACAGAATGAATGGGCACAACATGTCCCACAGAAACACTCGGAAATTTAGTGGAAAGCCTTCCAGCAAGAGTGCAAATGGGGGGTCCAACTCCATATTTAAGTCTATGTAGTTGAATGCATGAAAATCCCTGTTGGTGGAATGGTCATGCGTCCCAATACTTTTGGCTATACAGTGTATTTGACTATATTAACCATTTTCCCTCCCTTTATAAACAGATGAAAGGCCTGGAGGCAGAGAGACCTAAACCTCGCTCTGTATTTACCAGGCTATATAAAGCACTGACAGCTCTGCTTGTCACATGGTTGTATTGTGTAAACACCTCAGGCAAAGATGTGCTGTGTGAAGGATTTGGGAGGGCTGGCCCAGTTCTCTAAGCTTGTCAGGACCACCTGTGTGTTTTTCAGGCCTACTCAACCATTTGCACAGTAGCGGATGTGGTTTCTGTCGCACGTCTGTGGCCAGATGTGTGGCTGTAGTTTCATACATGTCCTGAAGTGTTTTTATAACCCTCTCCTGCACAATGTTACCCTCAAGCAACAGAAGGTTTTCTAAAACCCCATGCCTAGTAAATGTTCTTTTTAAATGACTGCAAACAATAAGAATATTCCAAAAAAGTACAAAAGAATAGCCCAATAATGTGTGGGAGTCACCACCAAGCATCATTTCAGGGCGGGACTTCCTTTCCTGGCACTGGGGCACAGAAGAGCTGTTTTTTGAAGTTTCACTCAGAGTAAAATCCACACGACATGACAGCACACCACATGATACAAACATGCGACTGTGTGAAAATCTAACATGTTTCAATGTCTCTTATGGTTTCTTGCTAGATGATTTGTTGAGATTTCATAAATATTTCATGACTTTACAGTGTTTTCTTATTATTTCATCATTTTATGGCCGTATTTGCGGATCAACTCCCCTCCCAAATAAAAGGTTTTATCAATCAAACATCCCCAAATTAATCAGAAAATGATGCAGAACCTTTTTCTGTCATGTACCATCCAAGGTGTGCAGTACAGGGTTAATAGTTGAATTCTAAGTAATTTTCAAAATGTGGAGAGGCGAGAGGGAATATTTTCCTCTGTTCTATTTTTATCATCTTCCAGATGTTGAACTGCTACGAAGTTCCTCTGCGGTCCTCCACCACGTACTTGACTCATTTTAATATTTATTACTCAGTAACTTCACCTCACTGCTCAGTTTGTTTCGGTACCTTTGTAAAAAAAACTCCGAATCGTTTTCGGTATCTCCTTTAACAGGAAAGCGAGGTTGAGCTCTTTCTGCTCCTCAGACTGGGCTCTGCTCTGCTCGACTGCACATTTGGAGGCTGCTGAGGAGAAAACACGCCCATACTTGTCTCAGCCTTAGAAAACACAAGCCAGAGCAAAACCAGAACACACACGTATCTCCCGTGCTTTGCATGAGAAGACGGTTTTTATTCAAGGGCTCGGCTGACAGGCTTTTTGTGTCAAATGTCCTTATCAGCATCTGTCCGTCTATAAGCCCGGAGTGAGTAGCGGGGGGGAGTCGAGACCATGGCCGGCGGAGAGGATGCAGACTCGGGGTCTGTTTCTGCGGAGACTCCGGGGAGACACGCCGTGTCCGTGCTGCTGGCCTTCGGGAAGTGCCTGCTCACCCTCCTACCCGTCTACCTGGCTGGATACTTCGGCCTGAGCCTCAGCTTCGTGGTACTCGGCCTGGTGGTGTATCTGGGCTGGAGACAGCACCGAGACAGAAAGCTGGCGAGACTCAGCACCGCCATGTATGCGCTGGAGAACGAGAGGGACTTCACCACCACTCGTCTCTTCAAGAGCAGGAAAGACCTGCCAGCCTGGGTAAGACTCTGTACAGATGTTTACAGAGCAGAAAACATCTGCATAGCGTGCTGTACTCTTCTCAAAGACCCCAAAATAAAGACATCCTAGTGGCATATTGGTTACGATGGTCATGGGTTCTAATCCCAGGACTCCTAGTGGTACCACTGAGGAACCCTTGAGGAAGAAACTGTTCCCACTCACTGCTCCCCAGGTGGTTTCAGTATATTTCTCAAAGAGCCAAAAATAAAGACGGCCCAGTGGTTATGAATGTTTTGGGTTCGAATCCCAGGGCTGCTAGTGGTACCACTGAGGTACCCTTGAGGAAGATACTGTTCCCACACACTGCTCCCTGGGGCTGTGTCAGTGGCTGACCACTGTTTCACTTGGTGAATCGTTATATACAGAGAAAGAATTGCACATTGTTCACACTGCGTGTTTGTGTGTGACTATAAGGGGCCACTTCACTTTACCTGAAGGTATTGGGCTTTCTGCTGTGGTTCATCGGGTCAGATGTGATGTTCGTCAAGTCAAGTTTATTTATTTGGTACATAATCATACACAGAATGTCATTCAGCGTACTTTACAGGAATAGAATAAAAATAAAATCAAAGAATACATAGAAAACCAAATGAAGAGGAGAATACTGCAGATTTTAGCAGCTTTTTAAAGCAAAAAAGATTTTCCATTTTCAGCTGTTGTTTCCTCTTAAGAATGTACTAAGCCTCATCTAAAAAATGGGAAAAGTTTACCATTTAAGAAAGAATGCAGTAGTCAACCTGAATTAAATTTGTAAGGAATTAAGTTTCTTAAAGTGTACCAGACGAGCCTGACTCCCTGAATCCACTGTAACAGAGAAAACATGTAGTAGACATGTATGTCCTGATAGAAATCATAGGTTAATTCTAAGGATGAGTTTTTACCTTGTGTTAAAGATAATTTTTCAAAAATGTCCAGAATCAAGTACTAATGAAACATTTATCCCAAACAGTGGTATAAATGTACTTAGTGTCCTGCCCCAACCCTGGGGACGAGTTTTTTTTTTACCATATTTACCTTTTTCAAACACGTCCAGAATCCAGTACTGTCACTTTAATGAGACATTCATGGTAAAAAAATGTATTTAGAGATAGAGTACTTTGTGTATCACTGTTATACATAGTATATTATTGTGGTTGTGGTGCTCTAAATAGAGCTTCACTAAACTTAAATGTAGTCCACGCTTTCATTATCACTGACCTACATCATTCGTCTGCGAAGGCACCGTAGACTGGAGACAGCGATGACAGTGAGGCGAAACTGCTGACAACCTTTACCCCAACACTCAAATGTGCCCCACACCTTCTCAGTAGCAGAGTTTGTGTGAGTCCTGGTCCTGTCTGTCCCTGTCTCCTCCCCCATCCGTCATTAACACGGGCACATTCCACATCTCCACCAGCCCTGCCTATATTTGGACATTTAAGGATCTGATCTTCAGGGACTGAGTCAGCAGACCACGAGATACAAAGATTAATGGTGCGAAAACAACTAAAATATGGCAAGAATCTGCTCTGGAGAGCATGGATAACATTTTGTAAGAGTGAGGGATTTCTAAAACAGGACTGTCTTTATAACGGAGGTGGGAGTCATCATACAATCCTGAACTTACTTGGAACTAGTGTTTGGTCAGCTTTGCCCACATCCTCTTTCACTTCTGTAGTTTGCTGTTCTAAAGCTCATTTGTAGCCTTTAGCTTTGATAAATTCTCACTTTGTGATGCAGAAGTGACAGCATGGAGTGAAGCTTTGGCTCCATCCAGGCAGTACACCAATACACCTGATTCAACAGTTTGTAGTTTCTTGTTTGGTTAGTCGGGTCAGTTGCTCAACTCTTGCAAAGACACATAAAGGGCCTGTAAATATGTCTGGGGTTAAAATGACTGTAGGGCTTAATAAGTACCAAGTCACAGTTCTGTTGACACATAATGTATTTTTGATTTGTGTGAACTTCTGGCCTGCATTATAGCGCACAAAATTATGTATGTGTTGCTCACAAGTGCATTTATTTGGCAAAATAACTACAGATCAGAAAGAATGGAGTGAGCAGGATGACAGTATATTATCGTTACTGCGATAAATTACAAACAACACACTTTTCTGAGCATATCACTCAAATCATCAGTACTTAAAGGACCAAGTGCATGTTTAATTAGGAACAGCCCAGTTAGTGCTGTTTAGTTGGATTCAGGCCACACAGCATGCAAAACGTAACATAAGTTTGCAGTTTTATTTACGGATAATATTTTTGTTTGAATTGTACTACTGGTGTTTTTTTGTCTGTTCTGACTTATTAGGTGCCATAAAATGAACATTTCTTAAGTATCATGGTATTATTATTTGGCCATATCACCCATCCCGTTAAAGGAAGAGCATAATTAGGCGTTGTTAATGGGATTAAGTACAGTGCAATATGCAACATTTTGAATAAAATCATTGCACTTTTTTACTATGAGAAAAACAAAATATTTCGATGTGTATTATGAAAACGTCTTTAAGTGATAATATGTGATTGTTTTACCTGTATCATATTGATGAAAATGTATTTATTTTTTCATTCAATCATTCAATCATTTTCCATGTAACCAAATCTTAGATACATGTCTCTTGTTCGCATTTCAGTATTGCTGACTGCTAACATTGCAATAATTTCTACCAAACAATACACAATATGTTTACAACACATGCAAACGTTTGTGCATCCCTGATCAAATTATAATGTAAAAATAAGTGTTAACAGATAACACACTTGTACACATGATACTGACCAGTAGCTATTGATTTGTAAAATGTAACATATAGTTGTTTTTGATGTTTTTTCCAATATGTTAAACGTAAAATATTAATTGTGCACTACATAGAGTTTGTTCTGGTTTGTTCTCTGTAAAGCAAAAAGGAGTCTTCAGGAAAAAAAACATGTAGTTTGAATGGGGTGGCCAAACGTCTGCATATGACTGTATGGTGCAGCTTTACTACATAACATAAGAGGTATGATATGTTTTAGCACTGTGATGTATCAAATACAGAAATATAGTAAAGCTGCTATTTCTGTATAGGTGTAAATCCGCTGAGTTTCAATCTGTAGATTATATTTGAGAGGAATAGGCTCTTATCTCAAATCTAATCTTGCAACTTCTCAAGAAACAGTTAACCAGTTCCTCTGTATTTATTTCCGCTTCTTCGTTCTGACATGTCTCTTTCTTACATGTTCTTGCCAAGATTTCTGAATAGTTTTCAAATCTGACTTGGTCATTTTGTGGTATGGAATTTGTCTTGGTTGCATTGTTGCATACATTAGGGATTGTAAACAGTGAGCAAAAAATAAAAAAAATATAGGCATTATCACCAAGGGTATAATAACAACAAGGGCAGCCAGGCAACTGTATGTTTCATTAAAAAGACTACATAATTAATAGGATTTAGTGCAAATTGTGAAACACAGAATAAGTATCCTTGTATTCATAGTTTTTTTTCCCGTTAACTTCTCAGTGATCAGTTATGTGCTGCAAAAATGTCTTGAAATACTATGATATTATATTTTTGCTGCATCATTCATCCCTTGGTTATTTACTGCAGTATTGAATGTCTGTAAACAGGTGTTATGTTTGTTATATTGACCTGCATTTAAAAGCCTGTCATATTAATTTGTGCTTGTCGTTTTTCTGCAGGTTAATTTCCCAGATGTGGAGAAAGTTGAATGGCTTAATAAGGTATGATGTCTTACCATTACACAGTTCTGCACCCTGACATCCATACACTAAGAGAACATCCTGAAATAGAGTATATTTTAGTTTATTTTACATGCAGCATTGAAGCCAATAAAAGTATTTAGTGGCCTAGGAGTCTCCATGTCCTGTGGGCTTAAGGCCCCCTGGCTTATGGCCATTTTTCATTTTTGTTTATATCCACTATGAAAAGAAAGAATAGACCTAATGCTGTTTATAAGGAGCCACAGGCTAGTTCTGATTAAATATGGCACCGCTTTTATGGAGAAATTCTGTCTTGCTGAAAGGAGAGATTGTGGCGAGGTCATTAAAAGAATGAGGCTCCAAGGCCTCCCTCTCTTTCTCTGCCACATGACCTTTCTGCTCAGTCTCCTCCCTGCTCATATCTTGTTTTGGAACACTAAGTTTTTCTATGTAATGCCAGGAATTTGTTACACCCGACAGCACATTTTTTAACAGTCCCTGACATAAAAAGATATAAGGGAAAATATTAAGGTAGCACAAACAGAGTTTGCCTTTCGAGTGTGAGGATCTCAGGGGAACTTGAGCTTCAGAGCTTTGGCACTATAAGCAGTGTGTTTGCAGAACGATGCCAAGCCAAACTTCACACACTGACCTCAAACCTCACGCTGCAGAAGAAGACATGATATACTTCTGCGCTGACTTTAAAGGAACAGCTCACCTAGATGAGCTAATGTTGCTAACAGCAAATGGAAGCAGATAGCCGCTAATTAACAGGACCCTTTGGGTGATGCTAATTGGTTGCTGTTCAATTGCATTCATGCTTGAACTGAAAATCTTAAAGAGTTTGATGCTGAAATGTGTCTGTCAGATGCACATGAATAAATCAACACAGTTCTTGCCAAAAGAGGTCAACAGAAAGACAAAAGAAGTCAACAGAAAGACAACGACTCACCATAAACCATTTCATTAGTATGCTAGCAACGTTATGTTTTTAGGTTTGAAGGCCCAGAACATTTTCTTCTTCATTCTAGGGTGGCACTGGAAAGCACATTGAGCAAAGCTTTTGCACAATGTTTTGTTTCAGACTATCTCTAGCCATGGTAACGGTTCTTACATGGGTATTTTTGGATTGGCTCTTGATTAATCACATATTAAACCATTGCTCAGCCGCAGATTCAATTATGCTGATTCAGGGTTTCTTATATTGCATTGAGAGTACATGAAATATTAAACTGTTTGTACTTATTCGTCTCCTCTGGACTGCATACGGAGCTTGCTTGTGTATATACGTTCATGCATAATTTACATATTCAAAAGTATGAGTGCCACAATGTGATGATAATGCCTTTTCAGCTGGACGTCAAATAGCTCCTGCTGTGTTTAAGCTGCCATTGTTTCTGCAGATCCTGCAACAGGCCTGGCCCTTCATAGGTCAGTATTTGGAGAAACTGCTGGTGGAATCGATTGCCCCCTCAATCCGGAGCTCCAATGCCCATCTTCAGACTTTCAGCTTCACCAAAGTTGACCTGGGAGACAAGGTTCAGATCTGCTTCTCATTTAATTCACTTCAGATGCCATGTTTGGTTTATTTTCCATGGGATGTACTGTATTTTAAGGGAATTCCAAGAATATTTGAATCCTGTACATTTGAATCTGCAGTGTTCAATGTTTTTACAAGTCTGATATAATTCTAAAATAAAATCAAATAATTCCAGAGTAAGTTAATCTGTAGCTCACTCTGTAAAAGTAGGCCTATTCAAGTGAGCTTGACAATAACAGCATTTACTTGCTTAATGGTCACATTGAGGAAAAAAAATTAAAGAAAAAGCTGTGATGTTATTTTAAACACTGCTGTGCACAAGTCAGAGACAGTTGTTTCATGTGTTTAATTTCCAGTGTAAACAATTTTTAGATACAGGTTATACATTTTTCAGTATCAGGGCAGGCAAAAGGCAAGAAACAAAATTACAAAGAAGCCTAAAGGATGTGTGTTCACCCTTTACCTTTATTACAGGTTCCGCTCTTGTGGCAAGTTCAGATACTTTTCATGCTTCTTGTAAACACCTTCAAAGTTCAGTCTTAGACGTTGGTTGTATTTTCTTTTACTCACTGTACAAGTAATCCCAAGTACAGATTTACACTCAGCAGTCTGTAAAACTTTACTCCATGCCAAACATTCAGTGTTCTAGTGCAGATATTCTTCCTTTTTGGTGTTTTCTTTTCTCAGTAACGGCTTCTTGAAGAACTTCACATCCTTTCACACCCACAGTGTTGAGTCATTTTCAAACAGTGGAACGACAGACAGAAAACATGTGGATTTCTTCTTAACTGAAAGAAGAGTGGAAGTTAATTTTTTCCTAATTTTCTCCTTTCTCTCAAAGATCATAGCTTCAAGTCCTGTTTATCTATTTGCACCAGTTTAGAGGTCTATCAGCTCTTTCACAATTGTGAAGGTCTTTCACAGAGTTCTATTTTTGTCTCTGTTTTTAATGCATTCTTTTGAACTCCAGTGGTATTATATTTAGTTTCTGGGTCCTCTGTGTAGTTTTCTGTACATTTTTTGTTTTCTGCTTTTTTCTGATGCTGAACATGGAATATATTGTACTTAAAGGTCATTTGAGCAAAAAAGGTGGTCTCTGACTTTTGTGCAATAATGCAATTTGGCCTCTGTTGCATGATGTTGACAAACACATCTCTGTGTGTAAATTTTGGGGAAATTAAACAGATGCCGTGACATCTCTCAAATTTCTAAACCACATTAAAGGACATCCTCCAGTTATAAAATGTTTTTATTATTTCTAAGATGCAGGTCCGTTCATGTTTGCCAGAGAGAATGTGGTTGTTATCTGGAAAGTTTTCACTCATCTGTTAAGCTGTTTTTTCTGCAGGCTATGAAGGTGGTTGGAGTGAAGGCTCACACTGAGCATGATAAGCGCCAAGTGTTGCTGGATCTATACCTCAGGCAGGTTTATCCTTTAATATTAAAAAATGTACTGTGGTTTATTAAAAAGCTTGGTGGTGAGCTTACTCATTTTGTATACTCATTTTGACTTGAGGACCTGTTGTTTGCAGCTATGCTGGAAACGTGGAGATTAATGTGGAGATAAAGAAGTACTTTTGCAAAGCTGGAGTGAAAGGAATTCAGGTAAGCATCTTCAAATGGAGAAAGGACAAGGCATATCTTCCACAAAAAAGTTTTTTTTTTAAGTTTTCTCTCCCTCCTCAGCTTCATGGAAAGCTGAGGGTGATCCTGGAGCCACTGATTGGAAATGTTCCTCTGGTTGGAGCCGTCACGATGTTCTTCATTCGCAGACCTGTGAGTGTTCCTAACTGTTGTATTTTATTAACCCACAGAGGTTGCACTTCTTGCTTATCACTGAACCAAGCTGAGAAATTCTGTCAAAAGTACAGGTTCTAAATCTTCAGTTTTGTTTATAAGTAGAGGAGGAGATATTTAGAATATGATGTGATCTTTGAAAATATTGTTGTACGTTCAGTATTGGTTAGGGAAGCACCGATTGCAATTTTCTTGGCCGATTCCGATTACCAATTTTTTGTAAGTGTAATCGGCCGGTACCGATTTATCCGATACCGATTTTTTCCCAGATAACAGAAAATTAGAGCTGCTGCCAGTAGTCGACGACATCGACACAAAAAAATGTAACGCGGTAGTTACTTTCCCTGTTTACTAGTTACTTTTATAATAGTGACATATGATAGTGGCAGCTCTACAGCAAATACAAGGCCAAAAATGAAAAGATAAAACAGGGAACACTGACCCAGTTGTCAGGATATTGCTAGTTTGATCACCACTGATGCCTCAGTCATCTGTGAGTCCAAGAGAGCATAATTGGCCTCATATTTCTCTGGCTGCTGGTAGAACTGGCAGCTCGATTTCCCTTGAAAGCATGTTGGGTTGTCCAATGATGTGGTGTAAACAGTATGAATATGTGAACTTGTGAAGAGCGCACTAGCCTTCATCCTTCCAACATGGTAGCATTGTGTGAACATTGGTTTTGATAAATACTGGGGAGAAAATTAGGTCAAAATCCATATATTTGATGCTGTATTATATGACATTATAACTCAAAAAAGGTTTGGAACACAGTTTGACTGTGCAGGGTTGCAAAAGTCATCATGTAATTGCTGTGTCATTATGTAACTGCCTTGAAAATTATAGGTAAACAATGATGTGTAGTGAAATAAGAGCAATAATAATAATATACCTGCGATGTAATTATTTTTTTTACTTAATTCTCGTTTCACCAAATGTCAGCATGCTGCTGTAAAAATCTGGATTTATTTGAATATATATTTTTTATTGCCTCTACAGAAGTTGGACATCAACTGGACAGGACTCACCAATTTACTGGACATTCCTGGTCTCAAGTATGTGGCTTTTTAATGTTTTTTTGCTGCTGAGATATCCCATGATAATACCATGAGTCCATTTCACCTAATGTTCTTGTTCAGTGTTGCCCCATTTGTACTTCATATAATAAAGTATCATTGGGACACTGAATTGATTATTCAGACTCTGCTGAGTTTACTTTGGTTTGAATAGCTGGAGTAACTCACAGATAGTAAATAAAATATATATGTGCCATCAGATCCATAATCTCAGAGGTACCACAGCTCAACCCATTTTCTCACTTGAATATAATTACATATGAGCTTTCATACTCATCATTCTATAGCGCTGATTGTCTTTGTTGCTGTCCTGCCCCATTTTCCTGCATTCATTTACAGTGCCATGTCGGACACTATGATAATGGATGCAATCGCCTCTTTCCTGGTGCTTCCCAACCGTCTCACTATCCCGTTGGTGGCTGACCTACACGTAGCACAGCTGCGCTCCCCTCTGCCTCGGGTAATGCAGAGCCAGCACTGCTGCAGTATTCCACAGCCGTGGTGCTGTCAGCATCATTCACTATTCACAACATCTACGCTATATGGACAAAAGTATTGGGATGCCTGACCATTACAGCATCAACGACACCATTTAATGACATTTCATTTAAATACATAGACTTTAATATGGAGTTTGTCCCCCTTTGCAGCTATAACAGCTTCCACTCTTCTCTGAAGGCTTTACACTAGATTTTAGAGTTTCAGTGGGAATTTGTGCCCATTCATTCTGTAGAACATTTATGAGGTCAGGCACTAATGTTGGATGAGAAGGTCTGGCTCACATTCTCTGTTCCAGTTCATCCAAAAGGTGTTAGATGGGGTTGGGGGCTCTGCGTGGGCCAGTCAAGTTCTTCTACTCCGAACTCATATAGCCATGTCTTTATGGAGCTCGCTTTGTGCACTGGGACACAGTCATGCTGGAATAGAAAAGGGTCTAATCCAAACTGTGTCCACAAAGTTGGAAGCATGGCACTGTCCATAATGTCTTGTTATGCTGAAGCATTAAGGTTAAGCCCTTCAGTGGAAGTAAGGGGCCTAGTCCAAACCCAATACGTTTGTCCATATAGTGTATGATGGAGTCATATATTCTGGTCCTGGAAAGTCAGTCTTATGATTTCCCAGCTCAGTTACACCTGTTTTAACTCATCAGTTTTATACAAAGTTTACCAGGTGTATTAGTGCAGAGAAACTGCTGGCCAATAATTAATGATCGCTGATCTATGATGTGCGTGTATGTGTTCCTACATATATATGTATTATGTTGTCCCATTAAACATTTAACTGCTTAGAGAAAATTAACTGCTTAGAGGAGCAGTTTAGATTTATATAATTCTCCTCTCTTCTTAAAGTAGTCAAGCAACCAAAACATAGTTGACCTTCTTTAATTTGGCTCTGGAAGTACTAGACTACTGTAGATAATGAGGAATGCATTCTTATACTCCATCAGTTGTGCAAACTGCAAGTCTGTCAGTACATTTTCCTCAAATATTGTGTTTTTAAGCAACCTCACAGACTTACTTGTGTACTTTCTGACACTGTATGACATGCTGTTATAAAAAATAAATATGCAAGTAAAGACATAATCCAGGCTTTACGATGGTAGCTGTTATTGTTATCAGCTATATAACACAGTTCTGTACATTTTCACTGATTGTAGCCTGTTGTACGTTATCAGAAACCACATCTGCGTTCCCTTTAACATTATGTAACTCCACACAGTTACAGAGAAGTGTAAAATGCGTTTAAAGTGTAGAAAGTGAAGTTAACTATTGTACATGGTGGCAAATGGAGGCAAACAATGAACAGTAAACATGTCTTGGCTACCTTGGGGTATGATGAAAATTGCATAAATTACATTTTTTCCTGAATTATCATCTAAACAGAATTATGTCATTGACCTTGTATGAACTTTCTTTTAAAATAGGCCAGAAAACAGTGCACAGTCTTGAGTAAAAGGTAAAAGTCATGTTGCACTGACTTTGAATTCTAAAGCATAAAACACGAAGCACAAATGTTTCTTCTTCACTCTTGTTTTGTATATTGAGTAATACTAATCTGCAGCTGTGATGCAACATTAGCATTGTTTCCTGTGCATAGATATCTTAAATCAAATTGGCCCAAGTTCCTCTTTCTTTTCCTTAATCTGGTTCATGCCCTGATCACCCTCTTATTTGCGCAGGGTATAGTGCGGATTCACCTGCTGGAAGCCGAGAACCTGGCTGCCAAGGACACCTTCATAAAGGGCGTAATTGCTGGGAAGTCGGACCCTTACGCTGTGCTGAGGGTGGGCACACAGACCTTCACCTCTCATCATGTGGACAACAACCTCAACCCTCAGTGGAGGGAGATGTACGAGGTACAAAGCAACGAGAAACATTTTGCCTCAGCATTGGGTTCACTGGTGGTTTTGAGTGGAGAAGTCGAGGGGAGTGTGTGCAATATGTTTTTCACAGTGCTTTTGAAATGTGTTCTGTTAAACAAAAAGAAACACAATGTTTACCCCTTGAGCTACAGGCTTATTATTTGTTGTTAATCTTAATCTTTTTATGCAGTAACCAGAGCTGACCTAATAACTTGAATACTCAATTATTCATTCTTTATGTTGACATATCTGGAAGCATTGCCTTTATTTCCATTTCTCTCTCTCTCTCTCTCTCTCTATATATATATATATATATATATATATATGTATGTATATATACA